>CAEFZX010012915.1:0-10849 GCA_903066825.1 Alfaro cultratus | reverse complement strand
CATATATAATTAATTTAATTACTTTAATAGTTCATGCAATTAAATAAAGCTTTTGTGGTCATTTTCTATATGTTTTATATAATATTAATGACCAATTACTCTGGGTGTTTTAATATATAAAGAAAAGTAAGATTTCTCTTTTCATTGAAAATAAAGAAACAGGGCTGTATTTCCCAGTAATCACAAATAGCTCTATTTCCAATAATCAAACATCACATAGGAAAAAGATTTTGTTACCAATCCAGTTTAACAAACTGAAGTGCGCAGTGGTTGAATCAGGAAAGAGTCTGTCAAATTTGTTTGAACAGAATTTATACAAGGACTGGAGAAACTATAAGCATACATTTAGATTTCTAAGCAGATTAAACTGATATGTTAAGTTAGTTTTCAAAAGTGGAAATCATAAATCTTTCATTATAATGACTACAAGGAATTTTTATTATGTTGTACTGACTTTGTATATACAGTACTCAAAGGTCCAAACCTGTACAAGAGCAAAAATCTTTTTAGGGTCAGTGCACCAGAACATTTATGTGGCAGGTTTTACTTTCGTTGAGAAATATTTTTCTATTCATTCATTGAAGCGGATGAGTGGAACTTTAAAGTTGCCCTCCACCCAGTAGTCCTACTTTTATGTAAGGGTAGCTGTATGCACACACTGGAAAAGGAACATCTGTTTCACTTGTAAAACGGTAGAATTCAGGAACATTACATTGTGTATGCTTGATGCACAGGCTAAAGGTTTCCATTTGTAATATTACTGCTACATTTTCTGTTTTCTCAGATTCTCTGCTCTCTGGCCTTTTCTCTGTAACTGGCATTTTCTTCTTTTAAGTCGTTCTTTTCTCTCAGTGCCTTTTTGATATCAGATGTCTGATCATTTTTGGCATCTGCTTTCATGTCTGAGATTCGTACCTCACTCAGATTGCTGGTCGTTATTTTCCTCTCAAGGTTAAAAATGTTTATATTCTGTCAGTCTAAGAATTTCGCCATCCCACACATCCAATAACCATTTCAGATGAAACTCTTCCACATAAAAACAATATCTTTATATTCCAGCATAATCATTCAGTGACTCAGATTTGATTCACAATTTCTCTTTACCTCATCTGAACAAATCTTTTTTTTTTTTTACTTTACATAAATCTAGTGAATGCCTTGGCCAAAAATCACACTTATCATTTCAAAAGTTCAAAATAATCAAAACTTGAACAGTTTGGGTTTGCTCCAGCTTGTTGATTGTGTAATAACAGTTACTTACATTACTGGTAGCACACTATTTGAAGTTTGCTCAATTTGATAGATATAAGCAACTTTTTTCCACAAGAGACAAGCTCCATAGTTCAAATATATCTTGGATATATTAGTGTCAGTGTTTGTACATGTAATGATTTGTAAAAAATATTTCAATGCCCATGAAGTTACTCACTTGTATTTGATCCATGACTTCTTAAGTACTTTCTGGATTTGTCTAAGACCAATTATATCTGTATAAATCAAACTTGGTTCCACTAGTGAAAGTCGAGAGGGACATCCGTCAGTCTGAATCCCAAAAAACCTAAAGAGAAACAGATTCACAAAGAAGCAAGAGGGAAAATATGATAATTATAGCATCAGACTTTGGCATTACTGAAAAGGACATGATTTGCCTTTGATGTCATGCAACACAACTGGGTTTCAACTGCCACATTTATCTGCTTCTGTTTCTTTCCTGTGAAAGTAGCATAAAAGGCCTGCAGATGAATACTCACTTGTTGAGGCTTGGAAGAGAGGCCGACAGGTGAAGATGGTGACCCAAAACATGAAGTGAGGAAATAAGGTCACTCCACTGAACCAGCTCCCCGAGGGGGCCGCCGCTGAAAGCATTCTCAGCTATTTTGAGACCCGCTTCTTTCGTAAGCACACCAGGATGCACAAGTATCTGAGGGAGTTGGGGGAGGAAACAGATTAATGGATAAGAGACGACTTTGAATGCTTTCTTAACTGTCAATATCTCCCTAGCGTCTGCTTCGGCTTTTCAGACAGAATCAAAAAGCTTTAAGGATAAAGCGATGACAGTCACAACATCTGTCCTTCCACTTTAATTCTACTGAGTGAGCTTTGCTGGACGAGACTCTGAAGTCTGCAAATACATGAGCTTATTACCCGTCTTTGGCATTAGTGGAATAAAAAGCTTTTCTAAACGAAGGATGAAAGCATGTTTAGAAAACAACCTCAAAATGCAAAACTAACAATAAAGCAATTTTAACTACACAAACGTAGAACTCACAATGGCACAAACAATAAATTGAGTGAAAAGTAAATTTAATTTCATTATGAAAGACAGCTGCTAAGAAATGGATGAAAGGTGAAGTCTGTAGATTGGTGTTATTTCATTACAGAAAAACCCTGCAATGAAATATTACAATGCTGGTTTAGGAAGATAACAATGTACAACCTCAGAGGAAACAATATGGAAGCTGATTATACACAACCGAGAAATGTATTAAAACAATAAATCAAAGCAAAGCTATTTAATGTAACAGGAAAGAACATTGGCTTTTTATCAAATTTGAGAAGAAAACTTAAATCTTGTCAATGATAAAACAAATACCATCTGAAGTCTATAGGAAGAAACTCAACCAAAGCTCAGCGCTTATAGTTAAGACTGAACATATTTAAAAAATATTCAACATTTTTCATTTTGTTACTGTTAGAAAAAAAGATGTAAGCCACTTATTGAGACATTATGTTACAATTTAATTTGATTCTGTTTGTATTTATGGTTAAAATGCTGGACATTTAAACACGTTTGCATTATTGAATGTTCAATAATTTGATTATCATTACTTCATCTACTGTAAGTGATGCACTGCAGTTAAAAGCGAAATTGTAAAGACTAAAAGTCTGAGATTTACAATTCAAAGTGCCTCTTTTGCCACCACAACTCAAATGCCAGATGGTTAAAACTTGGACATAACTGGATCTTCCAACAATAAATTGATCCAACAATTATACATGGATAAATACGGTTGACATTAAGGTTAGAAATAGAACGTTTTATGTTTTTTAAAGATATTTAACAATTTAACATTTGTGAACTTCCAATAACTTTGTACCTGTTTGGCTTTCCGGTCTTCCAGGTTGTATTTGGCCGAGAGAGAACGTCCTGCCTCCAACCAAATCTCCTCCATACTTTTAATTCTCTGTTGGATCCACCTAAATTTAGTCTTGTTGTGCAAAAACTGGTGCAGCCCCTCAAATTGTCCTCGTATCACTGCATCCTCTAAAACCGGCTGAGGAGAATCAAGAGAGCAGTTAAATCAGTCTCTCACTAAGTCACATTCATTCTTTCTCCAATATTCTTTGTTTCCAATGCTTAATACCACCACTGAGAAAATAATTTCCCTTTCAACTCTATATTTCTACTCAAAATTTGTGGCTTTTGGCAACTTCTTAGACCACACAGATTATTTTTCTCAGTAAAAATCTTTGACTTTTACCTGTTTTGTTTCTTCGATGACTGAAGGAACAACTCGGCCTGGAAGAACAGGACACCAGGACTCTGTCTTAATATGACATAAAAAGAAACACAGTATTACTTTTAACAGCTCCTGCCTAAAGAGATAAATGTATTTGATGCAAACAAGCTTTTTTTTCCATATCAGGACTTGCAGGGATATAAATTCAATGATGATAAAATCTAATCTTGTCAAAACTGACTTGTGTTTATGCATGTTTAAAAGCACATAGGTACCTCGCTGAGATAGATGAGGAAGGAGCACAGCGACCCATTCACACCATAACTGCTGTAGCAAGGATCCGTCACCCACATGTCTTTCATCCACTGTCCCACAAAAATCCACAGAGTACAACAACAAAGACATCACCTCATTGTTAGTGAACCGTAGACTCTAAAGTACTAAAACATTGAGAACATTTCCTTCAGTTTTGCTGCAAACTGAAATTATTGGACATTGAGTACAAAAAGAAGTATTTATAAAGTTACAGAATAGTTCTTAATGTAAATACCTTTAAATAAAGTTAAAGTGCTCATCTATATGGTAGTTTGATGTCAAAGTTTAATGTGTAAGTAAACAAAAAAGAATTGATAAATAAATAGGACTAACCATATTCTCACACTTTTTGCTTCATGGTTCACAATCATTATGTAAAACATATAATTGCAGGACTTTATTACCTTGATTTTTGCCTTACATTCTGGAAATCCATCCAAAGGTGGCAAGGGGCAATTTTCATCTTCTGGGATTTCCTCCTCTAAGGAAGACAATCAGCAGTGTTTTCATTAATAAATATATCCTGACTTTACATGTACTCAGTTAGAAATTGGTGGTGAAAATAAAATATGTTTACCGATTCATTTATTCATAAATTATTTTGCCTATGATCATTAAATAAATTTGAATATTATCAGCAGTTGTACCTCATGTTGTCTGTTTATTTGTATGTCCGGACATTTGTGAATGAGCATCATCTGCATTGCAGTGCTTTACTGAACTCATTATTTTGCCGGTTTACTTTGTAAACCCAGCCTGATGCTCATATGAAAATATTGTTAATCCAATTTTCTGCACGGTTGTATAAATCAGAAAATTATTGCTTTACTAACCCTGGAAGCCAGTTTCCATTGTACATGTTTCTTACTTGAAATTTCAGTTATTAGCCATCATGTCTAAACTTTGCACCTGTTTAGAAATCTTTGCAAGATTTCTTTACAATTTATTTGCTTCCTGTTTAGCTGTGTTAAATCAAATCTTAAAAATGTTTAGCTTTGAGTTAAAGCTTACCAGATTCCGCTTTCTCCTTTTTCTCTTCCTTCTTCAGCTGCAGCTTTAGAAGCTCCTCCAAGCGAGTCACTTCTTGCCGCAGTTGGACTTTATCAGCACGCAGCTCCTTTATCATCTCATCCTTCATCTGACCTTTCACTTTCTCTGCCTCCATTTTTTCCTGAAGAGCTTTCATGTCCTCTTTGTAGCCTTTAAAACGTGGTGATTGTGAGACTGGAGGAGAGAGGGTCATCTTTTTGCTTTAAAGTGGTGAAAAGGGGTTGACATTTCTAAATAGCACTTCATGCAAAAGTCACGCAGGGTTAAGGTACGAAATGTTTCCTTGCCTATGTGAAGAGAGATCATTTTAATGATTCAGTCAAAACTGAACCAAGAGACTTTGCATTTAGAGAATTAAAACATTCTGTCAACTTGCGTAGCATTTTTAAATTATTTTAAAGGGGGAGTATTCTTAATTCAGTAGCTGAACAAAGAAGACAATCCTTCTGAAACTGACTAGGCACTGAAAAAGGCTCAATTGGAAATGGACACAACAATCTAAAGCTCAAAGACATTAGCGGTAGGGCGTGGGTCTGTTCAGTACAATATTTCATGATCTGGTTTATTCAGGAGAACGTTTCCACTGCCAGTGGGACTCTCACTGGGCAGGCAACAGAAGCCTTCAGAAAAATCCAATTATTTTTCAAGTAAAACATTTTCAGACAGTTTTTCTGTTTAGACACAAAACATGAAGGAATGAGGGATGACTCAACCATTTTGAACAGTTCTAAGAGAATCGTTTCTTCCCGCCGATTTACTCTCCTTAAAACACTGGGTCAACTGAAGCCCAATTAACTGAGTGAAATACTTTTAGAAATTAGCTACAGAACATTAAAATGCATTGGATGAGTATTCTGCCAATAGAAAATCAACGTCACATGAATTTGACTTGTCTATGCAAACGTTCAGACGAAATCCATCACCATTAGCACAAAAAGACAGATGGCAAAGCAATAATTGATGTCCACTGGCTGCTTGTTGGATCCAGAGTTTGTGAGCCAGAATATTTATCTCAAACTTTAGACAACAGTTGCATAGTATAGATGGGACCTTATGTTTTACATAAAACATATGTTTTTCTAACCATTGTTATCCGTTTCGACGACGTTCAGCAGATCATCCACAAACTGTGCAAAAATCTTCATCACATCTAGAATTGAAAAGATTAAAAAGACAGAAAAAAGATTATAAGAACAAAGTAAAGTAAAAGAAAACTTCCCATTTTATAAGTGTCACATAAAAACAAAATGATGTTCAACTGCAAAGTTTAGATCAAGTAAATAAATGACCTAAAAGATCTTAAGAATCCAAACAACTGTTCTCAGAAACTAACCAGAATAATATTATGTTACACAGGCAGGGTTACAGTTTGATAAACAAAAACATATCAGGTTTTTTCACACTTGTTCTTTCTCGTGATTCTTTTACTTCCAAGGGCCAGACTGTATGTGAACGGGACACTCAATGCAAATTGGTCCACTTCACAATAAGCACTCATATATGCTTAATCAGTCTCCATTCATATGGCCTCCTCTGGAGAACTGGGATAACTTCAAAGTAATGCAAGTAAGTGCTGAGAGCCTGGAAACTGCTCAGGGTTAATGTGTTTCCCTCCTGCTCTCTGCTCAGCAGTTGCCAAGAGAGAAAGTCTTTTATTTGTTTCGATTATTTTCTTATCACTGGTGTTGACACCACTGGTTAACACCCTTACTTCTGCTTCTTTTTTTGCAGCCTGACCCTTCTCATTATCTCACTGCTCTTTTCTCACCTTGGGCCTTGCTTGTTTCCAGCCACACTTTCCTGTTCTCCCTCAGTCTGTTGTCAGCAGTCACACCGATGCTCATCTGGTCAGCTTTAGTCTGAAAGACACACAAACCATTTAATTTTAGCTACTAGGAATTCAAAGTAAAAAACACTGAGTTTTAAATCTGCACTGAAATATTTACATATATGTTCTTTGAAATTCATTTGATTATTTTCTGATTACAGATAACGATTGCACAACATCGTACATATGAATATTACATCAGACCAATAAAAACATTTAATACAGAAATATGGACTTAATGAAAAGTTTGTTTAATTCCTGCTTAAAGTAATCTGATGGATTGTTTTAAGTTTTTTGCTTGAGAAAAAAAAAAAAGTTAAAAAACATCGAAAACTATTTTTATTCTTCCAGTGTCCATTTTTGTATTTTGTTGAAAATAGACTTTCTAAACATAATAAGAAGTTTGTTGTTCTTAGGTGACAAATTAGGCATTTTTTTTTTTTTCAAAGTACTATGTTTATAGTGGATTTCAGTCAAAGAAAAGCTTCTTTGAACCTAATCCCAGATGACACATTACTAACCCGACATTCAGCTTTTCAACAATGCATTATTAAACTAAACCTGGGGTTTTAATTGCTTCGGTTTAGTGCAGTTTTTCTCCTGGGTCTGGTTTAATATACTACATAAACATCAGTGGTCTTCTCAGAGTTCCTCACAGACTTTAACATCACAAACTTTGTCAGTTATAAGTACGCCTCTTCAATAAATTTAGCTCTGAACTGTGATGGATTTTAAGCCCCCAAAAGACAAAGTAAGGAGAAAATGGGAAAAGATACGTACCAGAATGAAATAAGACAGGCTCAGACACCACAGCAAACAAATGGCCAGCAGCATACACACAGGCCTTTTCAGGATTTGTTTCAGCTTTCTCATGATTAACAGGAGCTGCAGGTTTGATTGGATGTAAGTTATTAAAAATTACAGCAGATTAAATGTCATGTTTTTTAGAAATATAATTGTTCTGTTCAGCAGTGGGTGTTAAGACATAAACACCAGTAAAATGAGAAAAATCAGAAAACCATAGAGATTTGACCTTGTAAATGAGATTTATCTGTATAAATAAGGGGATAATTAAAACTAAAAAGTGAATTTCCTTTATATTTTGTGAAACAGATTCTCACAAAAATATTTCACAGTGTGAATGTATATTTTTAAATAGAAAAAGATTTTTTTTATAGAGATAGATTGATTTAAGGACACATTTACTGAATTTCAATTAAAGAGACTGTTTTTAACAATTTATTTTCCAAAATATTTGCCACAAAATGTATTGAGGCAGTAATAATTTGGAATCAAAACCTATCCCAGATCTAACCTTTATTCCTTTTACTAGAGCTGAAGTCTTGCAACTGCAAACAGTTTAATATCATGACAAAGAAAAACTAATCCCAAAGGTTTTTTTTTTAATAATCTGGTGATAGATTCTCTTGGAAACATGTGTCAAAATAAACTATAGATTTTTTAAAGCCTGCACATCCTTCTTGAAGTTATGTACAGGCCTCTGAAGTTACTGCAGCTCTTTTTAAGCACATTTTATAGTGCATAACAACTATTATATAATCCAAAGTGAACGTGAATAATGTACACAGACACATGTGACAGTGGAGCAGAAGAGATCAGACTTTTTCAGATACTTTTATCTGCGAACCAGGATTTTAAGTCCCATTGTACAACAGGCTTTATTCCTCGGATCAGTTTGTATCATTCCTGAATGATTTTCTTATTTACAATAAATTTTCAGTACATAATCTACCTTTAATGTTCTGTATATAAATGCTGAGATATGATTTAATAAATCATGAGGTGGTTAATTTTTTTGTCATTTTTGGTCCAATTTATTCATGAAATGACCAAGACTGGATTTGTGAACAAGCTTATCGGTGGATGGCAACGCCCATTATCTACAATATTGTTAATTTGTTTTTCTTATTCCTGCCAGTAACAGAAGCAGGACTTTTCTTTAGAGCTTTGGTCCAACAAAACAGGATTAGATTTACTAGAATATGAGAAGAACTTTGAAAATCAACCAAATAGTCTCTTAATTCACATTTTAAAGTAAAGATAAAGTGGTTTTATATCTATGTGACTAACAGCTATAATGTTCTGAATTTATTCAAAATGTAAAAAAAAGATATTGATTTATAAATCCTAATTCACTTAAAAAAAGTAAGCTGAATGTCTAGTAGTTCAAGGCAGAGGATTTTTTGGTGCTGTTTTTGATGGTTTAAGGCAGAGTATGTCAATCCAGGATTGACAATCCTGGTCCTCAGGGCTTTGCCTCCTGCATGTTTTAGGTTTTTCCTTGCAGTCACACATGTAATGAATGTGTGACTGATGGCATACTGAGATAATGTAATCATTTAAATCAGCTGTGTGTCAGTTACCCAACATTTCTTTCAGCTGTTAAAAAGGCAAAACGTTGAAGGTTTGTTAAAATCTACAAATTTTAAACTCTCATAAATTAAGGGACTCAAATTCCAAAGCTTCACCTTTTAAATATAAGATATTTTAATCTCCTTAAGTAACTTTCACAAAGTACTTTAAAAAAAAAAAAAATGTTGCTAACATACCTTTTGTAAGGAAAAATGCAAATGTTTCGCCTGTATTGCGTGCCTATTTTTTTTTATTTTATTCTTTTCTGAATTGGGAGCATGGTTTGAGAAAATGAGGCCGAAGCACAAGATCGACCACCGGAGAGCTGCTGCCCACTCAGAAGCCACTTTAAGATCTGTGTTAATCAGGTCCTCCACAGCTGTGTGCCGTCAGGCTGATGAGCGAATGTTTGGTTGTCTGTTGGAGGAGATAATGAAGTAACACTGCTTGATTAAAATACTATGTTATATCCAGATTAAGGTTTGGGCATACGGGGTTGAATAGTACTCTGAAATTAATTAACAAACATAGTACAGGTATGTGTAGTTATTGTAGAGAGTCAGAAACAGTACAGCATATTTTTCTAGAATGTAATAAGTATAATCAGGAAAGAGAGGTGTTAATCATAGAGTTAAATAGAAATAAAAATAAATTAGATGTTAAAAATTTGCTGCAAAAATCATCTGAGGATGTAATGTTTAGCAGCATTTTTAGTTGTCTTTGGAAGTCGGGTATTATGGGAAGATTATAATGGTTTTACATCTGGTCCAGTCTGGAAGGTGGCGGTAATGTTTGCCAACCGCCATAAAACAAAAAGAAGAAGAAGAAGAAGAAGAAGAAGAAAATGCTATTGAAATTAGTGACTTAACCAAGCTCAGTATATGATAGCTTCTTATTCTCAGCAAAGCTACATTTGTTTAATAGATAAATTCCTGATCGAGAGACTGATCCTGTAAGTGGTCAAACCAAAACAGCTGTCTGGTTAATCAAACTTAAAGAACACTCCTTTATATCCGTTACATCCATCTTTGCAATGGTTTAATATGAGCATTTTAATTCAATGAAAGTGTGAATCTCTGCTGGAAATACCTTCACAATGAGAAAAAACTTAAAACACTTACCTTCAGAAGTTGAATTGGTCCGTCAAGCTCAACAGAAATGAAGCTTTGTGTCTGTCTTAAGGTTTCTTCATGATCCAGTTTAAATCACAGAGCAGTGCTCAGGCAGGATTCACAGGTGAAAAGCTTCATTGCAGGTGGCAGACCAAACTTGACACTGTCATGCGTCAGCATCCCCACAAAACCGGTTTATCTTCACAAAACCAGTTTGTCATCACAATAGAAGTTGGTCTAAAAATAAACTGGCTTTTTCAGACTTTAGAGACAGATTTATTTTTTGTATTATTTGTTTTCAAGTTCAGTTTTACTTTTTCCACACTTTCTTTACATATATAAGTGTAGTGGGTTGAGAAAATACACCCCCAAATTTTTTATTTATTTTTCTTAAAACTGAACTTGAAGACAAATATTTTAAAAAATCTGTCACTAAAGACTGAAGAACCAGACTTCCACTATGAAGACAAACTGGTTTTGAGGGGAAACTAAAGAATGACATGGTATAAAAATTTTATGCCCCCGTTATTTTTGAATTAGTCTTAATTTCTCTCTTATTTTTTAGTTTTTTGCTTATATATATATATATATATATATATATATATATATATATATATATATATATATATATATATATGTGTGTTTATAAAAAAAAAAAAACACCGTAAAGACATAATCTAGCACCAACCCCCCTGAGTCACACACTCACT
>CAEFZX010012914.1:0-10026 GCA_903066825.1 Alfaro cultratus | reverse complement strand
AAACTCTGTAATAGGAGCCATTTTGGGGTCTTTACACAGACACATAAATGGAAATGAAACGGCAGGCTTCGCGCAGTTATATATCCCAGCATGCACCGCGCGCTTCTTCTTCTTCTTTAGATTTTAACGGCAGCTTGCATCCATTATTGTTGCACTACTGCCATCTATTGAATCCTAATATATATACCTCAAATTTTCATAATGAGCCCAGTATTCGCCGCGCTTCTTCTTCTACTGGGAAAATGAAGTCGGCGGCTGCTTACCGTAGTTGCGAGACCTGCTGTGGCTCAATATTGGTCCATATATAAGGCGCACCGGATTATAAGGCGCACTGTCGGCTTTTGAGATAATTGAAGGTTTTTAGGTGCGCCTTATAGTGCGGAAAATACGGTAGATTCAGTTTTGAAATTGTGATTTTATTTAATATGTGAAGAAGGTGATTCAACCTGGCCTTGTATTTGAAAAACTGATAACACAAAAGCACAAACAATGTTCCATACATACGTAGTTTATGGCTAGTGCTGTAAAGGATGCCAAATGAAATATGGTAATGAAAACTGATTATACCTCGTTATGTTTAAAGATCTGTTTGCACATAAAAACCTTTATGAAGTTATCCATAGCCCTTTTTTAATCTCATTTCACAAGCTTCTAAAAGTTGTGAAATGAGAAGGAATTAGAGACCACATATTAGTCTCTAATTCCTCAGCACTGGATGTCCATCTTATGGACATCGTAAAATAACCTGGCAAATCTCCCCAAACCTTTAAAACAAGAGGCTTGAACTTAAAACACAGAAATGGACAGAAAAATCCTTAAAATCCCCCAAGATTTCTCTGATGTTACTTTCTATGTTAATCAGAAAATAGATTTAGTGTGTGGGAAGAGTCATGACATTTTTCAGCTGCAGCTTGAATACTCCCCTCCACCCTGCCCCCGCACCTCCTCCTCTGTTAGCCTCTCAGTGTGCAGTCAGATGTTCCCGGACCTGCAGAGGTGACCTGCTGCCACGCTGCAGTGTAGTGTTGGCAAAGAAGGCAGCTGCAGTGCCAGGAGAATCTCCCAGACAAACAGAGCAGATGCCTTCCACTAACAAACAGCACAGTGGGCTTAGGGTGGGTCTCCCTGTCAAGCCTCCACTGCTCCAGTCAACTCAAAGTGCTGAGCTGAGCAACTGCAGCAGATAGTACAGTATATCAGTAATACTGACTGCCAAAGCCAACATGCTGAGGAGCTCCAGTAGATTGCTGGTGTTCAGCTGCTGCTTTTTCCACCTGCAGCTGGTGCTTCATTCAATTATAGTTTTGTTCATAAAGTGACTTTTTTTTTCATGTATGTGCACCTTATATTTATACAAATGAAACAATATCTTAATGGAGAAGTCAAAGTGAAGATATTTAAGTGCAAAAGACTGGTGACGGTTAATTCGTTGTGCTTTTTGTGCAGAAATTTAACAGAGATATGTGGCCTTTAAGTTAAAAATGTAATTAAATTAAATTAAAAGTACAACATATTTTCTAAGAAATACATGTGAAATTTTTGACTTTTGTCATCTGTAAGCCATACTCAAAATAAATTAAGGCTTGAAATATTTTACTGTATGTGCAATGAAACTATTTATCAGTTTTGATTTTCTAACATGATTGACAAAAACTACTGAGTTTTTTTTTTCCAAATTGTTTAGAGATGTACCTGTTTTGTAATGTAGAATTATAATTTAGTGTTTTGCTGCTACAGACCAGGTTACCTTACATTTCTATGTTTTCTAAATTTCATTTTAAAGGGAAGATATTTTGTAAAATGGAATTTTTTTAGATTTATGACTCACAATGTTATTTGCCTATCAGAAACATCGCTGAAGTGTTGGTTTGATTCTTTCATGTTTGAAATCCTTGAATCTCCTGTGGCAACCATTCAGTGTGCCTAAATGCTTGTTCTCACAAAGCAAAACCTGTTTCCACACATAGCTCCTCATTGACGTTGCAGTCTCCAACCAAGCCTCAGCCTCACAGAGAAGCCCTTTCCTGCTTCTACCCCGCTCAGCTCCTCAAGAGTATCAGCAGCATCAATTAGCAAACAACTTTTGGAACTGCACATCAGCTGAGTTCATCATACGAGCTACTTCTCAATCCAACTTTCCTAAGAATGCTTGTAAATGACACTATGAGAAGAATTGCTGTGCCTTCAGCACATCACACTGCCTTGATGTGCTGAAGGCAGTGTATTGGAAAGATCAGGAGCTTCTTAAAGAGACAGAGGCCTAATTTCAAGGAGTCAAATTGCAAAGTCAAATTTCTTTTGTCATATTCAAAATATACAGAGCACCTTCAAGGTGACATAGTTACATAATTGTGCTATGAAATGACATAATGTTCCTGGAAAATATATAAAACCACCCCTTTAAGATTTACTGTTTTGATGAAGAAGGAGGATAAACGTTCACTTGTAGTAAAAGAATGAATCAGCTGAAAGAGTCAATAAGTTGCTCAGACTCACGTCAGTTGGAACCACTTCACACATTTGTCATGTGAGGTGAGGGGATTCTTCTACTCTGATGCATATAGAGAGTCTGAATAACATTAATGAAATTAATTAATATTGTTTTTGGGTCATTACCAAGATATTTCAGTTGTAGTTGCAGTGGTGCATATTTGTGCTATATTTGGTGCCTCATAGTTGTGACCCAGAAGTTTTCTGTTCAACTGCCTCTCCCCAAAAAAACAGTGTCAACCTCATGCTGCTGAAGATCAACGGTTATATGCCACATCAACAAATCCACATGAAGGGAATGCTGGAATGCTATTTACCTGAAGCAGTTTGTCATGGGTTATTGTAAAATATTACCAGATGCAAAGGTGGTGTGCATGCATTTTAATTAATTGTAGACTGCAGGGGAAGTAAAAGAGAGAAATAAAAGATGTTTTATCTGCTGCCAAGCAATGAGCTACATCCATCATGTATGAGTGTATGAGTATCAGAAGGTCATCTTCACACAATGGTACAAGTCTATGAAGATACAACAGATGAACAAATCAGTTCCAGTCTTTCACCCCTTACAGACCTTTGGTCAGTTACATTCACTCAGTTTTTTGTAAACATGCATAATTCCATGTGTGTCATAGGGCTGCATTCATGTCGGCTGTCAGCAGAAGTCATCACTGTGACATTTTCACCCTGAAAACCAAGTTGCAAATTTTAATGAGATTATTGCTGAATCTGAATGTAAAGTTTGTAATTGTAGGTATTTACTTGGTGATTTTAGTGATTCACTCAATCAGCTCTTTGTAACAGTTGTTTATAAGCACAGACACAGCCTTGGATCCAAAAGCAAAAAGACAAATGATGTGCTTGTGATGTTTTTTACGAGCTGCTGTTAGCAATAGATATCTAATTATTATAATGTTAGAACTATACAAACTGTAACACAGATTTAAATCAGAATTCTGGAGGCAGTGGTGAACTGTGTTGAGTTATTTTGGCCTGTTTTTTATGCCCAATCACTGAAAGATCCATGTAAGTAAGTCCAGTTCACTTAATATTTATTTGAATATATTTTAACAGGGAAGTATTATGTATTTTCCTGGCACATGGTGCCATTTCATAGCACAATCAAGTAACTGTTACCTTCAGCTGTTATAAAAATGCCATAAAAGAAATTTGACTTTACAATTTATTGCCTTGTAATTGGGACTCTATCTCTTTGAAAACTCCTGCTCTGTCTGACAATGCACCTTCGGAACAATAATGCTCCTCATTATGCCGTATACAACTGTTCTTAGGCGTGTTGGACTGAGAAGTAGTTTGTGTGATGATCTCAGCAAATGCGCAGTGCCAAAATCTGTTTGCTAATTTCTGCTGTCACTAGTCTGGAGGAGCTGAGTGGGGGAGTAGCAGGAAAGGGCTGCTTTGTGAGGTGAAGGCTTAGTTGGAGACTGCAACTCCAAAGAGGAGCTGTGTGTGGAAACAGGTGGCGCTTTGTGAGAACAAGCATTTAGGCACACTGAATGGTTGCCATGGGAGATTCAAGGATTCCTCAAACATAAACAAATCAAAGCAACACTTCAGGGATGTTTTTGATGAGGAAATATTATTATAACATGATGTAAAGCTTGAAAAAGTTAATTTTACAAAATACCTCTTTTTTAATAAATTCTGATCTGACAATAGTTATCATACAATGGATCAAAATCTGGTTTAATATGACAGCTGATAAGAAGGCTGATTGGATCAAGTCATTGACTTTGCAATAATTCGTCACACCAAGCATGCATGTGGAGACAGTGTATAATGACATCTACATTTTACCAGGAAGAGATTTCCAGCAGAACTCGGCTCAGTGTGAGCAGCTATCTACTTTGACCAACTGCTCTCCACAGAGCTGCACAGATTTTATCAGTTTATTTTACATTCCAAGAAACCTTGTTAGAAAAATGCCAAACATACCCGCTTCTTGTGATAGGGTGGAAGTTTTTTTTCTCATACCTCTCCTTGCATCGAAATTACACTGTTATTCCAATATGATGTTTATTCTGCTAAAAAAGGAGCCCAAACAATGCTGTCTCATACAAAAGCTAGCAGCACTTAAAATGACGATACACAGATGCTGTAAGGCAGAGCAGCCATGACAGCTGGTCCGCAGACGAGGGCGTTCTTGTGTCTGATGCATGTGAAGAGGCAGCATGCCTGCCAACCTGTCCCATCCCTTTGTCTGGCCTTTGAAGAGATGTCAAAACAAATCTGGATGCAGCTTATAACCTTGGGTAGACCTAATCAACCTTTCAAACCTAATTTACCCTCTACAGAATTTGTGCAACATAATACTAATCAGCCAGTTTGAGCCATAACACATCCCGTCATGTCTCCAACTAGAAACTCACTAAACTCCACTGAAATTCCACTGAAAAACAGGTTTGCTGTTCTTCATCAGGAGCTTATGATGGACACCCAGAATCCAAACATCAACATGATGATACAAAGTCAACACTACTGCCTCCCAAGGTGACCCAGAAACCAATATCTACACCAAAAACTCCAGGGTAAATGGAATAAATAGTTTTTGTAGAGTAAAGAAAACAAAGGTTGCATGCTTTCATAAATGACACAGTGGCTGCTATAACAGAGAAAATACTCCCATTAAACATTGACTATCCAAACATTGAGAATCTAATCATACACATTGGAGCTAATAATCTGCCCAAAAAGAAATCTGAGACTCTGAAAAATGACTTTCAGCATCTTAATAGCATAACTGAAAATTCTTCAGTTTTTCAGTTATGTGGTCCAATTCCAAAAGAGGGATGTGGAGATGAACATTATACCATATTGCTCACAATTAACAAATGGCTTATTAAAGAACTCTGCCAGATCACTGACCTTCATCGATAACCTGAAAATCTTTTAGGAATGTTGTCACCTCTTCTGAAAAAATGGAGTCACTCTTAAACAAGCTGGGAAACTACTCTTCACTGCTAATCTCTTCAACACTGTTAATGCCAGGTCTCTAACACAGGAACAATAAGATCACTGTAAGAGCAAAGACTGTAGAAGGACAAGCACAGAGCCACCAGGCACACAGTGTCCCCAAACAAACTGATACTAGTTTTCCAACTCAAACAATCCCGCTAACCCCATTCCTTCATCACCCTGTGGGAGACAAGACCGCTTATTGGAACCCTGGTGTCCCCGCTGCTTCTGCACCTACTGGATCAGAAGCCTCACCTCATCTAGGCCAGGATAGTTCCACAACTAAAAATCAGCGATCAGGCCCAAAATTTAGGTGTAGTGATGGACTCTACCCTGCACCTTCAGAGCCCCGAAAAGAGAGTTACGAAGTTGACCTTCTATCACTTGAAAAACATTTTCAGGATTTCCTCTAATCAAGAGGAGACTCTTGATTAGAGAAGACTCTTGATTAGTCAAGAGTCTAGAGATCTTTAGACTCTAGAGATGTAGAGGAACTCATCCATGCATTTATTTCTAGTCGCATTGATTATTGCAACAGTATCTTCACAGATATGCCTAAAAAAAATCAATCCTCAAGCTGCAGATGATCCAGAACACTGCTGCTAACGTTCTCACTAAAACTAGTTCTCACTAGTTTCAGTGAGAACTGGTTGTGCTAGATGCACATCTTGTGCTAGAGCACATATCTAGGTGAACACATCACCCAGTTCTAAAATCTTTACACTAGCTCCCTGTAGCTCAGAGAATAGACTTCAAAATACTGTTACCTTATAAATCACTGAACGGTTTAGCACCACAATACAGTACATTAAAGATCTGCTGTTGTTTGATCAATCTTCCATACCTCTCAGAACTTCTGGTTCTGCTCTGCATCCCCAGAACCAAACGCAGAGAAGCAGTATTCAGCTTCTTTTCACTAATCTGGAATAAACCTAAAGATAACTGCGCAACAGCTGAAACCCAAAGTGCCTTTATATCTTGACTAAAAATCCACCTGTTTAGAGTTGCTTTTGAAACATAATCAATGAAACAGTAATCAACATTTTGATTGGTAACAATGGCACTTGACAACAGCTGACTGTGTGGACTATAACTTTTTTATTTTTTATTTTTGTGTGTGTGTTTTTGTGATGTGAAGCCCTTTGAACTGCCTTGTTGCTAAAATGTGCTATACAAATAAACTTGATTGATTTATTGATTGTCACAATTTGAAATAACACAAAGACCATTTTGCTCATTAGCAGCTGCTTTTTATCTGTATGTTTGGGAGATTATAGTGATGATCCATCAGGCTGAATATGGTCTCTTGAGAGACCTCTAGAAATCCCTCACAGCTGTACTAGAACAAGCATTAGGTACACCCAGGGGCATGAAAGGCTACACACCTCACCAGTTTGTTCTTCAGTGGCTGCTGGGACATCTTACTACACAAGACCAAGAGTCTTGTGTAGTAAGCAAACTGGTTTCAAACGTTTGAATTCTCCACATAAATTATCCTCAAAATTATTTTTGTATCAACCACCAAAAATCTAGTAAAAAGCAACTTAGAATAACTGTCATTGCAGGTCAGCCATGCAGAATTATCATAATGTTCACAACTACACTTATCTGTTTTCAGGATGGTTTGAGTTCATTTACATTCTGTGTAAGTTCCAGAAGAGCAAACAGATAAATCCAGCTTTTATCAGCCCAGAATGAGCTTTCAGGACATAAATACAGCAAAACACAGAAAACAACTGCACATAGGATGATGGTCTGTTTCTAATTTGAAAGTCGATAAATAAAAGACCATTTTGGAGAATGTGTGTTGGAGTATGAGGGGTTTCAAAGTTCATGACATGTCTCTGAACTACTGTAAGTAGAAATTAAGATTAGAAATAGCAATTCCAGACATGTTTACAGCTATAGTGCTATTCGCTAGCTTTGAATTGATTTCTTTTAATTTTTGTGACAAAATTATATTGATGGAATTTTGTGTGATAAGCCAACACATTCTTTCAGGGTGTGTTGCTACCTATCTACATCTCTGTCCCAATCTTAACTAATAAGTTAGTCAGATTGGATAGAAAGAATCTTTGGACAGCAGTTTTAGATTTATGCAACGATCTACAACTGAGCTCTGCCTACTCAAAATGTTTGGGGTCAATTTCCTGTTGGCAGGTAAAAATCTGCTTTAGTCTCAAGTCTCTTGAAACATTTAGGAGTAGTTTTTCTTCCAAATGTTTGCTGTGTGTTCTACATTATTTGAGGCAAACTACAAACATGGCTTTGTGGAATGCATGACTTAAACTTGTTTTTATACTGTTGTCACACCATTGTTTTAGATGCAGGAGTGCCTCCCTGTAGGCTGATGAATTGTTGTCTTTAATAACTCATGTTATGGTCTCTTCATCAGATTTTATTATGGAGTTGGTACCGTGAATAGGAGAGCATTCATGAAGTTCTTTTTTGAGGAAAAATTACATAAATTAAACTTTAATCCTAAAGCTGATTAAGAATAAAGGGTGTGACCATCCGTAAGTCCCTCCGTTTATTTTATAATTCTGTGATCACTGAAATTAACACAAAAACAATTAATCTGATAAAATGTGCACATCGAATTTCATAAGCAAGGCAGTTCGTTTTACATCTTCAAAATACAAAAATCAAGTCACTAAAACAACATGCAGTCAAAATCAACAAATTCACACATATTTTGCACTAATACATAATTGTGGGCTTATTGCAAATTTTCTGAAAAATTAGTTAAACATATTGAGTTTAAATAAGCTAACTCCCACCCATGGCAACATTTCTAACTTCTACTACCCTTCTGCCTCAGTCTTGCTTAAAAGTTATTGTTTGTGGGTGACATGGCAAATAACCAAAAGTCACATTTACATAGGCGCAAATATTTAAAATATTTCTAAAGTAGCAATTTTTTTTTTTATTGCAAGAAAACACAAAAACAATCACAAAATCATGGAAGAACCAATCAATTTACTGTCACAAATAGCTTGAGAGAGTGCTAAATTGAAATGACCAAGCATACAAAAAAGTTCGTAGGAGAAGATAGAAGAAAAGTAAAAATGTGTTAATTCTCAAAAGTAAACATGCAGGAACTCAGATGTTACTTTGCTTTCTCCAAATGAAGTCAGATGAGAAAATGGTTCCTGAGTTTTTAACAAACTGAGGCTCAAAGCAATCCCCCTCTCACTGAAAAGATAACCAAACACTATTTAAAACAGCCAGTTGTCTCATTTACACACTTTTGCTGTCAGCATTCCCACACGCCTGCATTATGACGTGACAAGATAATTATGTACCATGGAAACGGGCAGAGCCTGGAAGCCTTCTGCAGCCATACGGATAGAGGGACTGAGCAAAACCATTCTTTTCTCTGAGCCATGTTTGGTTCCTAATAAGTCCTTATGTAGCAGCCAACGAGCCTCCAGAGCTGCTAAGCTCTTACTCAAACATGATCCTTGCCATGTTGGTGATTTGCAGGACAATTGGTCCACTATAAATGTGAAAAGGTCAGACTGAGGGTCTTGTCCAGTCCCAAGCACTAAAGCTGCCACCCAGACCTCCACATCTGACCTGCAGGCTTCATGTCACCAAGAAGAAACCTGACTGACTGGAAGAGAGCTGGTTAATCTCCAGAGAGTAAGAAAAGAAGCCTGAGGAGCTGAAATAAGAGTTAGTTTCTTAATAACATGAATATATTTGAATCCTAGATTTAAATTTTTATAGAGATTCACGTAAAAACTTCTACAGATTCCAAAAAGAATTAAACTAGCTTGTATTTTTATTAGAAAGAATAGAGACAATCATGTTTTTTGTGTGACATTGATATGTTATTAACAGGTAGAAATTTCATTCACTTTTCAGACACAAACTTTTGTATTTTTATAACCATTAAGACCTGCTTTCACAACCTGTGACAGCCTGACTCTCACTGACTGTCAGAGTCAGTCTGACTGTAAAATATAATTGTGTATATATACCTCTCCTCAGGCTGCCACCTTATCGTGGTGGAGGGGTTTGAGTGCCCCAATGATCCTAGGAGCTATGCTGTCTGGGGCTTTATGCCCCTGGTAGGGTCACCCAAGGCAGACAGGTCCTAGGTGAGGGACCAGACAAAGAGCAGCCCAAAGACCCCAGTGATGAGAGAAAACTTTGGACCTGGTGTACCCTCGCCCAGAAGCGGGTCACCGGGGCCCCACTCTGGAGCCAGACCTGGAGATGGGGCACGATGGCAAGCGCCTGGTGGCCGGGCTTTTACCCATGGAGCCCGGCCGGGCTCGGCCCGAAGAGGAAACATGGGTCCCTACTCCCATGGCACCACCACCTGTGAGAGGGGCCAAAGGGGTCGGGTGCAATGTGCCATGGGTGGCGGGAAAGGGAGGGGGCCCTTGCGGTCCGATCCTCGTTTGCAGAAGCTGGCTCTTGGGACGTGGAATGTCACCTCTCTGGTGGGGAAGGAGCCGGAGCTGGTGCGTGAGGTTGAGAGGTTCCGGCTAGAAATAGTCGGTCTCACCTCGACGCATGGCTCTGGTTCTGGAACCAGTCTCCTTGAGAGGG
>CAEFZX010012912.1:0-11166 GCA_903066825.1 Alfaro cultratus | reverse complement strand
TTTGATGCCTTCAGTGTGAATCTACAATGTCAATAGTCATGAAAATAAAGGAAACTCATTGAATGAGAAGGTGTGTCCAAACTTTTGGTCTGTACTGTATATTGTGAAGTGTTACTATACAGGAAAACGAAAACAGGTAAATTACAGCCCTCAGCAACACAGATAGCAGTATAACTAAAGGCTTGGTTCAGGTTCACCAGGGTCTGCTCCACTTCAGTGGCTTTTCTCTAAAAGGATTTTCTGTTTGCTCTAAAAAACAGAGAGGGTGTTTTTTTCTCAAACTTGAACTTGGAGAGAAACCTTACAGGGACTATGGTAGAAAAACAAAACCATAAACCAAGTGTAAAATCAGATTGCACGCAATCTCTGACAGAGGATTTGACTTTGTTTACCAAGCTATGCTGTTCAGCTGTTCATTTATTTGATCCACTTGAAAAAGGACAACCTTCACCAAACGGAGAACAAGAAACTCTGAAAGCAGCAAATGTTTGTGACTGTAAGGAGAAACCAGTGACTGAGCTTAGCATGGAGTAAAACTTAAATTCTAAATTGCTTCGAGAATTAGCTTGTCCAAACATGTCAGAGTACTCGCTTAGACATCCAATTACTGCCACTGCTCTCTAGGGGCTATTGGGTGGAACAACTTTTATTAACTACTCTCTCATGAAAGATGAATCCAAACACCCTGCAAATCCTTGCTAGATTGGTGAGGGGTCGAGGCTGACGTCTAATCCAATTTGAAGGGTTTGTTAATTTTCATGACACTGGCCACAAAGCCTGAGTGGAACCCTCATTGGCAGCTGAGACCAAGAATTAGTTAAGTGACAGCTTTAAAGAAAACAAGTAATAAAGCATGTCTCTGTGCATTCAGCTTAGCTGTCATAAGTGTCGGTGAAAGCCTCTCTTTGTACCTTATTGTTTATGAAATATTCATGTGAACCACATCCTTCTCTCTGCTTTCTTCTTACTTCCAGACGATGATTAGATCCGTTTAGTTCAGTGACCGTGAGCCCATGAGATGCTAAATTTGCTTTAGTTTTGATGCCTGCTTGCTCTTGCTGTTTATCCGTTTGCAGTTTAGTTCTCCTTTTGTTACACTCTAAGTGTTTCAACTGTACCCAGATTAAACAACCTTGTTTTCTTTCATGCTGAGGATCCAAACATCTCAAAAACCTTGCTTTTACCCCATTCCCATGCGTTGTGCTTTGCTTTTATTATTTATGAATGCATGCAAAACTTCTTCTGCTGCATCATTGCTCTAGTGTAAATAATGCATTTGGCCAGAACTTGCAGTTTTTCAAAAGATATTAGTGAACCTTTAAGTAGTGGAATGCAATGTGGTCCTTGAACCTCATGAAATTTGGCCAAAGTCCTAAACAAGGTGCCCTTTGGAGTCACCAGCACATACTCTGCTGTCCTAACGGGGGCTAATAAGGTGCACTTCAGTAGCTTCAAGTTATCTTTTTGACCTCACATTTATCATGGTGCAGAACAGCGTTCAGCAACAGCAGGTGAAACGAATGGATGTGCATTCCTGAAAAGCTTAAAGCAACAGTTGTCGTCGCACAATTCAACCACATAATATAAACATCAGGCAATCAAAAGACCACTTATCAATAATCCAGAGCTAATTGATCTATATGGAGTTCAAAGTAAATTTCCCCTGATTAGTATTTATTCAGGGTCACTAATTATGAGTTTGTCAAAATCTTTCCTTCTTTCTTTAGGATTAACAATTCATATCATTATCATTATCTATCACTGAAAGATAAACACATGTCTAAATTGAACTGGAGTTTTTTTCAGACTTCAGATTGATAAATGGAAAATGGAAAAATAATTTTTAAAACTGATGAAATAAGCCATTTATTTTCAGTGAAATGTTTACTGTCCAGGCACTTTTATCTTAATGACATTTTTTAAACATGAATTTCTTTAAATATTGCCTCCTTTTTCAACTTTATTAAAGCAGAATAGAAAATCCCCCAACATCTCCCAGTTTTGTCTTTGATGCAGGACAAATTAATGTCACAAAAGGCCTTCAAACAATCCTCATCAGCAAAATGGTCAGTAGTGTCTCTAAACATTTTAAATGTGAGAATCCATCTCCTTATTATCAGCTATTTTTTTATTTTAAAAGAAATAAAAGTCTTTTTGGGTTGTAATTTGAAATAAAGCCGACTCCACAGTGAAATCTAACCGTAAAATGTGAAGTGTGGCTTTGGAAACTCACAAGCCTGTGCAGACACTATATAATGACAGCTTTACAAAGAGGTTAAAGGGACTACAGGGAGCTCTGGGTACTCCATTGGGCTGTTTGTATGGTAAAATCTGATTTGATTTGAATTAGAAATGCACAAGGAAATGTTTCCCACTTGCTGCTTAAAACCAGTGAAGAGCGGCGTTAACTCCACATGCAGAAATTATGGGTCTGCTGCGTTTATTGCCATCATTACTCATTTTATGTTGGCTCCATTTCTCTGTAGTTTTTATCTGCTCAGTCAGTTGTTGGAGTTTAATTGTAAGAGCATGAGGACCCGAATGAATACTGTTTATTCGAGAGTGACTTACATTGCTTTTAAGCGGCGGAATAATTTTCTGCTTCAGCAGGCACATTGTTGGATAAAACGTGGAAATAAAGCTTGAAGATCCACTTAGCATGACTTTGATCTTATTACAGCTTATGGCTGGCTCGCACATTCATATTTATGTCAAAATACTTTTTCATGCTCTTGAATATTCTTTAAAGTCCACGGTACACACAGCACATATCAGCATTTTATGAGGGATTTAATATTCAACTGAGCTGTGGAGAAAAAAAACAACATAAAAATAAGCTGGAGTTTCTGCAAAGCTGTCTTAATGTTTAAGTTGTATAAAAATGAAATAAAGAAGGTTGCCCAGAAATGCTCTGCATGTTTAATAAATAATTTTGAATACTTTAAGAGTCTAGCAATTAAGCAGAATTGTTGAATTAAATGCAGTTTCTAAACAAATAATGTAACCATGTTGGATGACAGACAATCAAGATTAAGATTAGTGGAATACCAAATAATACAGAGATTGTGGCAGTATATGTACACATGTTTATTAGAGTTTCACATATTATGGATCATGGTTTTGCCATATATTAGTACCAAATATTTTGCAAGGAGAAATTCTAAGTGCAGAGGTAACCGAGAGGTAAGGGTCATTTCCATACTCCTCTATATATAGCTGCAACTTCCTAAAGTTCTTACATTAATGTGTAACTGCAAAAAAGTGAGTAAAATTTTGACAACTTTTTTAAGCATTTAGAATTTCCATTTACAAAAGTTTGGTTTGGTAAACAAGAACAACATACTTATATGTATATTTATAATTAATGTATATTTGTGTTCTATTCAAAGCCTTAATATACAAATTATCTTGTTTTGCCCGTTCAATGATTTTGATTGTTTTTTTTTTTCTTTTTAATTATATACATACAAAATATATTTTTGTATGTTTCAGTTTTGTAAGGCAACTTTCAGTGGAAAGTCTTATTCAAAGGTACATATTTACGGTAAGAAATCAAGCCTGAGTCAGATATAGAAAACAGACCCACACGTTTCTATATTTAGGACTCTTCTGCAGTAGCTTCTGTCTGGACGAGTTTCACTTCCGTAGCTTCTGTGTGGGAAAGAAAACTCCCATCAAACTGCAGTCAAATACTCTGAAGGCTGTAAGGAAAAAATGGTAAAGAAAAACATGTTTTTCTATTTTAGCTCCTTTTGGTTAGTAAAATAAAAATACAGAAAATATACATGTAAAAGTCACCCATTAGCAGTGTCTCTCACAAACTTTGAACTTATCATTTCCAATTTATCACACAAACAGCACATGCATTCAATCTCTGCGCTGCCTGCTAGTGAACATAATGAATAATTATCCCCACCTGGTCCATTTTTTCCTAAGTGAAAAACTACAAATAAACTAATGAGATTCAATTGAAACAAGAATGTTGACAGGGATTTTTTTCTGTAAATGAAATGAATAACCAATGTTGTAATTATTGTTTTAAATGTGCAGTCTTTGAAAATGTAAAAAAATAAAAATGAAAGAAAGAGACAAGTAAACTAAAAAGCAATTTTGTTCTATTTACGTATGAAACATCATTTCAGTCAGTCTTGACAACTAAGCCATGTGGCGCAGTGTTAATCATGCATTTAATTGTATGCTTGCTCAGTTCTTTGTCTGAGAACGTATAATTTTGTCAGGTAATCAGTCGTTGAGTTAAAGCTGTCATTGACATGCTGTGTGATGCTCATCTGTTGCTTGCCATTGGATTTTCTCGCAGGACTCCTTTGTATAATGCCTAAATCTTTTTTTTCTTCCCAGCTATCTATAGGCTGGCTCGAGATTTGTGGGAACAAAACATGCTTGGAGCAAAATCCATCACTTTATGGAAATAGCCATTGCTTCAATCCATTCATAGAGGGATTTAAGTAGCATATCCCACCCTTCCACCCCCCTTATCCTGTCGTTACAAACCTTTTGTTAGCCAGCCGTTCCTGCAGCCCTTTGGATCATCAGTGTCTGCTTTCTACTTTTCAGCTCATCCTTATTTTGAGCATAAATGTAAAAAAAAAACAAAACAAAAAAAAAACAACAACACATAACTGCACTTTTGCAATGTACATGACAACATGGCAGAATAATATTTATAACCAGCACCAAGTCAACTGTAAGCCCCGGTTACAGCCATTCATTATACAAGCATCTTACAAGAATTAGCCAAAGAGTAGCAGATTCTTTTTTTAACCTTTCTACAAGAAATGAAGTCATTCATACGTATATAAATTTACACCATTGTTAGTTTCAGAAGTACCACTGAACCTGCTGTAGCATGATTTCTAATAATGTTGGTAGGAGGTGTGGGCTTAATTTTGTTAATTTTTTTGTGGTATCGATTGAGAGAAAGAAACATATGTTTTGGTTAAAAAATAAAAAAATCATTCGCTGTATATAGTCAGATTTTTTACAAAAATAAACAAAATAACATATCCAAAATGGTTATAAAATAATTTTTTTTGTGGTTTTAGCATTAACATTTTTAAATTGTTGTCTTCCTTCAGCTGCTTCTCTCAGGGGTTGCAACAGCAGATCATCTTCCTCCATTTCACCCTATCCTTTATCTTTTCAACTGTTACAACCATTTCTGTTCTCCTTCACTATGTCCATCAGTCTTTTCTGGTGTCTTTCTCTTTTCCTCCTGGCCGGCAATTTCATCTCTAACATCCTTTTTCCAATGTATTCCACATCTTTTCTCTGGACATGTCCAAACTATCTCAACCCTGGTTTTCTAACTTTTCTATTTTAAGCTGCTCAGCTTAACTGTTCCTCTTATTTTCTAATTTTTAGTCTCCATATTATACACAAAACAGGCCTTACTAAAGAGAGAACTAAAATACTCTGTCTGCACGTATGCTGGACTAATTTGCTATATATTCTGTCCTTGTAAAAACAGTTTTTTGTGATTAAGCCTGTGGGATGACCACTGGTATACAATGATAAGAGGTAAAGAAAATTTAAAACAACAGCTGTTTTGTTTCGCCCTGCAGCAACAGAAACCATCTCAAGCTCCTCCACCCTGTGCCATGTATCATCCATAAACACACTTCTTTGTCTCACTGGTCCCATTGACTCACTCCTGCAGCCAACCAAAAGATACTTGAAAGACAAGTTTGCTATGTGAAATTTTGTGTGTTATTGTTTTATTTGTGTGTCCATTATGCCCATCCATTAGCCTGTAGCCACAGAAAATGCTTTATCTCACAGTGAGCACAGTTGAGAGTCACTAACAACAGAAAGAGCAGAGGATCAAAGGATGCAGCGAGAGCTATTTTACTGAGGTTGCTATGCAACACAAATTTTTTTATATTTTCATGCAAGATATCCATTCACTGTCGGACGGTTATAAAGTGTATTGAGTTTTAAATAATAATTTAGTGGTGTTAATGACTCTCCTACAAGATAAAGATAAATTATTGACGGTGCTAATACTTTGTTGGGTATATTCCATGAGTTTTATGGTTTGATTGGTTGAAGGGGCAAAAAATACTTCAGGTGTTGAAAAAAAAAATCCTGATTTCTTAATGGGAAATCTCTTTATTTTTCTGACCTTTCCTAGGACATTTGCTGCTGTTTTTTTCTTTGCACAGTATTCAACTTGAAACAAATCATGGTGATTTTTTTGATAATAGCACAAAAAAATTAAAGAGGGTGTAGTCATAGTCATTAAATTAGAATCTTATTGAAATGCTTTTTTGTTTCTGTTACTCTGGTCATGAAGTGAAACACATCATGTAAATTAATTATATGTAAACTTAAGTTTTAATATCTTTATTTTTGATTAATTATAATGATTTTCCACTTAAAGCTAATGACAACATGACATTTAAGATTAGATATATTACACCAGACCAATAAAAAAGTATTTTAATAGAGAAATGTGCATTTAATTAAAAATATGTTTAACACCTGCTTTGAGTTTATTTTCAGAAGCTTGTTTTATTCTGACACTCAAGCCTCATATTCTATTTTCTACTATATGTTTAATTTGATAAGGTCTAACTGTGCTGTAAACTAGCCAAACCACACCGTATGACACAGAGTGGACCTTAACATGAGGTGGTTGATCGCCACACTAAATGTGTACATAAAAATCAGCTTGAAACCATCCTCAGAATAGGCTTAACCTGTTGAGGGTGTGTTGTGATGAGCCACCTGGTCTCAGTGTCGTATCAGTCAGGTGTAATAATTTTCCTGTTAACCTGCTCCAATAAGCCACCTGAACACCATCAGACACCAGACTGGAGCAGCACTGTTGGAAGAGGGAACATGTTTAAATTTGAAATGCAGCCTGGCGTCCTGAGACCCAGAACAAAAAAAATCTGCAATCACTCACTTACTGCTAAACGCTTTATTTTCAAACGAGCACAGCAGCGTGCTCTCAAATTCCAATTATTTCTGGAGTTCAGCTGTCAGAGAAGATTTATTAGTTTTCTCTTGTTTCTTGTTTTCTCCAACTGAAAATAAGTCAAAGTACAACTGAGAAAACTGCTGAAATATTTATTGCCTGCCTCATATTTCTTTGTATTTTTAAGATAAACCAACATGAAAGAAATGATTGAGATTAAGGTGGAACTATAAAGTTGGTCTCCAGTGGAGGACTCCATTAGGAGTAGAATGTTATGAACAATGCTTCAGTAAAATGAAGACTCTTTCTAGTTGGTAATATCATCATGTACTGCAGGTATAAGCAATGGGGGGCTTTTTCTGTTGCTGGTCAAGCAACCTGGAATATGAGTTGCATTTCATCTCTGACCTGAATTTGATCAAAGCCAAACTTAAGACTGATTTATTTAAAAAGGCCTTTGATGTTTGAGATTTAGCATTTTTATGTTTTCTTTACTTTCTTCTAGCGTGGTTGTACTTTTTAAAAGTTTTTTTTACTTAACTCTATTTCTGTTTTGCTGTGTGTTGTATTTGTATTTACTTTGTAAAGCATATTGGGGATTGTGTGGTGTTATTGGAAGATGCTCTCTTAATACAGTTTGATTTGATTGCTTAATCTAGGATGTTGCTGGAGAATGATTAGTCTTTTTTTAACTAACCTACACTAATTAGATTTCAAACTGATCAAGCCCTGTTGCAGCTATAGTTTATCATAGACTATCTAGTACAAACTTGCTGTCTTTGCAAATAAATGTCTTATAAAACTGCATTCATTTATTGAATTTTGGATGGACATAAATCATCATGCAGTTCAACACAAAATCATACAAATGTATCATATGCTATGCATATATTCTATTTTCAATGGTATTACTAATAAGGGGAATTTGTGTGCTGATAAGCATCATGAATATGCAGTCCCTTTGATATTAGTAAAAAGTGTTAAATAACTGAAAAATTAAATAAAACAAAATGGCTGCCACAGCACAAATCATAAATCAGGTGTGGACCTGTTTTTTTGTTTGTTTTTTTTGTCTCAAACTATTTGTGGATGCTATGGAGTTAACATAAACATGGTGCACATCATGTTAACTCTTCAGAGAGATGTCTGAGCAAAAAGCATTGGAGCTGCATTTCCTTTTAACAAGAAAGTGGGGCATGAAAAAGTGTGTTTGTTCCCCCCCATCGGTGGAAAACTGTGATGAATCTTGGAAGAATAACCAGACAGACATTTCTCTCCCACCATGTCAGAGCTATAAGTGAAATTAGTCACATTAGTTTCTGAACTGTAACTGATTGTATAGCTGGGTTTAATCACAAATGGTATACCTGTTGCGACAGTTATTACTTGCATATTATAAATGGGTTATTTTGATTTCATTGTTCTCTCATTTTTTTTCTTGCTGAGTCAGTAAATGGAGTGGACTAACAGTCAGAACATTTTGTCTTTTGTACTTAGCTTTTGAAAACAATGAAATGGGAATAGACAGTCTAATGTTGCAGTTAAGATTAGCCCTAACAGGTTTAGGCTTCTCCAACCTCAAAGACTTGGAACTTGTCATCAAAGAAAAAACTCAAAATACTAATGGAGGCATAGAAAAATGCAGATGAAAACCAATAGTAATCTTACATTGCTTTGGTATCTTTTCATAGTATTCTCATTTTCACTTATGAGAGTGTTAGAGGAGGAGTTGGTATGTTTTTACTGTATATCTTAAAAAGTAATAAATGTAAACAGTTAAAGAAGAAATAAAATGTTAAGGGTTTGGCATGAAGATGCACTCCTTCCAGGTTATTGCTTTTTAACACTGTGGTAACTCAGTGCCTTATTGTTTACCTACACTGTTTCTGAGGTTATTTGCTTGCAGTTCTCATCAGGTTTTCTTTTGAACATGTTATTTGGTTTACTGATATTACTAAGGTAATCTGATATATTCTTTTTTTTTAAAAAGATGTTGTGGAGTGTTGACAATTCAAGACACTGTATACAAACAGTTTTCTCTTCACCTATAATTCACAGCAATTTCAAAACCTCACAACATTTATACATTAGTACATGTGTTTTTTGAGCATTTATATATGAACATATCACATTCTTAGGTAAAAGCATTGCATGTCCACTTCAACCATGATCAGTCTTACAAGTCTCTGATTTAAAGTGCCGTCTCCTCCCATCAGGCAAACATTTCCCCTTCATTTAACACACAAACCTCCTTTCCTGTTGCTTGTCATCAATTTTGGCCATGTTATACACTAGTAAATGAGCATGGAGTGGACCCACTATGGCTGACTAGTCGACTTTTGTTCGTCAACCTTAAATTAACTTTTTGTAGACTAGTGCAAAAGAATTTTAGGTCCTTCTGAAATGTTATCAGGACTAAAAATGTCCTGCTTCGGATGCCTGCGGTGAGGTGTACTTCAGACTTTAAGAACCACTGTGATGATCGGACTTGAATTAGATTAAAGCTGAGTACACACACCAAGGTTTTTTCTTAAATTTTATTCATGCACAGTTGGACATAATTAACACTAGTCTCCACTAGTTGGGAACAATAGACCTGGTGAGGTGGTGACTAAACCTTAGTGTGAAAGAGCATAGAGATGTGAATCAGAAAGTGTGTGAGGGGAACTTCACAATATATGTTACATGAGCTCTTGGTTTGTCAGAAATAGGTTACTGTTTTCTAAATGATGTGGAAGTAAGTGATGTGGAAGCTAATGGTCAAAAGCGCATGCACCTTTTGATAACAAGTTTAAGATCACAGCACCGCATAGTGGCCTGGCATGACAACTACAACGGATTCATTGAGTCTCATATAAATGTGAAACTTTTCCCCAAGTCAACATCTGGAAACACAAGCATTTTCCAGACAGCAGTCTCCTGTAAATACAGCCTTATAGACTTTTGTTTGGACTTTGCTGCATTTAAGCTAAAGTAAGGAATTTCTCTCTGTAGAAATGCAGTTTCATCTCCTAATCATCCCTGCTCTTTTCATTGACATTTATTGTGTGTAAAATACAGACACCCAGCAATATTTTTATTCAGACAGAGAGTGATAACTTTAGAAACTATAAACACACTGTGATTTATAACACCACCTGAGATTTCAGACATGGAGCAAATGCATTCTGTTTGCACTCTTCTTTCCTCCCACTTTCTTTTATCAAGCTTTGTGAGAGCTGAGTATCGCTCTTTGTGTGGTCTTGCCTATTGTGCTCAGTTCAGTAATCGTCCTGTTCCTTTAGATGAATGTTGTCCAGTAATACCCTTCATTCCAACTGATGGGCCCACGGCGAGCCGGACACTCAGCAGCTCATCTTACTGCCAGCAGTGTTCAGCTTATCTCTCCTGAGAAAGCAGATGCAAATCACACATTTGCTTTGAACTGGGATCCAGTACAGTCGCTAAAATTAGTAAAATGCTTGGTTTGATGCTAAAAGATGAACTATTGCTTATCTGGCAGAGGCACACAAGAAGAAGTTCTTTTGCTGTGACTTTCTTTGTACTGACAGCCAGTGCTGGTGAGATCTTAACAGGATGCTCTAGTTCTGTATGGGCTCAGACAGCTGACGCAATCGAAACATGTGAGCACACAAACTGAGTGAAAACAAAAACTGAGCAAACTCAGAGTCTGTCACATCATCACAGATTCAATGAGCTGTTTGCTCAGGTTGTTATTTAGGCATACGTTGTGTGGTGGTAATCCAAATTCAGACCAAAGCATATGCATTTGAAAGAGTGATGCTTGTTAATATGATCTTTACTATTAGATTTTTTTTTTCCCGTGATGGTAAAAAAAAGGGCTTGTTTTTTTTTTTTTTTTAAATAGAGAAAATCTTAAATGAGTTTATGACTTTGTGGTTCTTAGCTTAAACAAATTCAAATGGATATTTTCATTAGTGCCGTTTACTTTCTTGAGGTTGCATAGGTGCAGGTGAGGCTGTTACTGTCAGGTTCCGTGTTTTCTGTGTATTTATTTCTAGTTCTGTGTCTCTGTGCTCTCCGTGTTGTCCTGTCCTCCCCTTGATTGATCCCAGGTGTGTCTCGTTCCCTTGATTGATCCCTGTGTATTTAGTCCCACCTGTGTCCTGTGTTCCTCGTCGGGTCCTTGTCTGAGTTCGTCTGATGTTAGTCTGTCTAGGCCACTCGTTTGCCGTGTTGCTACCTGCATTAGCCTCTGTGTTCCT
>CAEFZX010012910.1:0-86601 GCA_903066825.1 Alfaro cultratus | reverse complement strand
TCTCTGTCACTTCACAACTCAGTGGATTTCTTCAAAACCCTACTTTTGTATTATCTCATATCTATCTCACTCTGTTCTATATATATATATATATATATATATATATATATATATATATACAGATTGTAAGAAACAAGTCGGTAACACCTTTGCTTTTTTCCTGTATATTCTGCAGTCTCAATTTTTTCATTGTCACTATTTTCAACTGGCAATAAAATGCATGCAGGACAGCTTCATGCATCCTGATGGATAATGTCTCGCTTCATCTGTTCTACATTCAAATAAAAAGATTACAACTATCTGTTAGCTGATCATTAAGCAGACCATCAGCAGGACAGTCAAAACAAAAATGCTGCAGAACACGTCCATGAGGACTAGACGTCAATACCTCTTTCGTAGAGTATTTAAAATATTTTAGCTTTGCACGTAGCAAAAATATTCTACATGAAGGAAGATGAACAATCCAAGTAAATTGACTTGGTGACAGTTTGGCAGAGGAAAGATTTGACAGTACCAGACTTGGTGAGAATAGCCATCTGCCTCAATCAGTTAGCCGGGATAGAACAGTGAGAAACAAAAGGAAATGTTCTGTAAGAAACACCATAAACAAACAAACAAACAAGCAATCGCTGTGTGTTTGCTGTTGGCCAATGACTGTGGATCAGAAAATATTTTTCTGTAGCCAGAAACCTGCAGGGAAAGAGAAGCAAAACTGTGGGTAGAAAAAACAAAGTAGTGGCTTGCTGTAATGGCTCACAAATGCATGAAGAGAGAGGGGCACTAGAGGGTAAAAGGAAGTTGCTTGGTGCGTCATTGGATGTGCCCCAGAAGCTACATCAGTCTACAGCAGTGAAATAGAAAATGCATCAGGGTAAGTGGTGCCAGCTCCTAGCAGAAGGAAAAGTTTCATAAAGTAAAGTTTTTAACTCAATATTAAAGATGGAGATGGTGCTCACTTACTGAACATAAACTGGGAGATGTTTCCACAAGAGAGTAACCTGATAGCTGAAGGCTCTGATTTCAGTTGCTTTGATATTCGAAGAGACCTATGGTGTGCTGGTAGAAAAAGACTGAAAATAAAACAAGCAAACATTTGACTGCAGCCTCCTACATATAAAACCTTTTTGCTCTGAGCTCTTTGAAAACAGAAACGGAACAACAGCTCAGATTTTGTTTTCCAACTTCAGTTAGTATAAAAGCTATTTATCCCAGAATGCTGTGCATTAATCCATCTTCAGTTTTATAGGAGGTAGAGGAATGTCTCAGCATCATCATGTGGCATAGTCAACAAACCTGGCACTGGTTGTCCAAAATGTCCTCTTTTGGAGGGAAGAGAATAGAAGAGAAGATACAAGTTCAGGGCTGAATTTGCATCTTCAAAGTAATCCTGGATCCAAAGTAAATATTCAGTCTGGGTAACTGGTCAATGTATTTGTTGTCTCTCTGTTTAATGTGTCCCTTTTTTTCTGCTGATTTCTCTGTAAATCAAAGGATCCTGGATTTTAACTTGTGTTGTCTTAAAAAAGCTCCCAGTCATCAACTTTCATTGTAGTCCAGCAACTTTTACTGCACATTTCCACCATAACGTAGCTCAATAACAACAAGAGTTGGCAAAATGGCTCATCCATTCCAGGAATGTGAGAACTGGCCATGTTCCTGTTGTAACCTGGGTTTGCAAACATCTTTAAATGTTGATAGTAACTGTCTCACAGTCTTGGGTAGTGTTCCTTTTATTTGATTCAGGTCTTCTTACTTATTTGAACTGCTCTTTTCTAAAAGGCTGAAAGTGGCACCAAGTGCTCCAAGTAAAACAAGAAAAGATGAAAGAAAACCAAGAAAATAAAGCAGTTAATAAAACCTGTAAAAGCGCCATTAAAAACAGACCAGCAAAAAATACTAAGTTCTGTCCTAGTTTAACGCTTTGTATTTTAGTCCTGCCTAAGACAAATTGAAAATAATCTCAACATACTGACATGAAAAACTGACAATCAAAAAAAAAAAGGAATGACCACAGCAAAATAAAGATACGTTGTGAATTTCAAAATGGGTACTAATGGTGCAAGAGTAACATGTCCCATTTAATGGGAAACCCTTTGGATAAACACTTGAAAACATCAGAGAATATTTTATTCCATAAAACGATTAAAATTCTGTTGGAATAGACTAAAATGACTAATAAAAGGCCAAATGTTCCTAAACAGACTAAATCCAAGTAAAACTGCTAAAGCTGGTTTTCTTAATGTGCAAACTTAAAAAAATAGATCTTAAGTTTGCTTTTGGGTCTTTTAGAAGGTATGTGCTCCAGAAAAAGGGAAAGTCATCTCTTCATAGGTTAAATTCCAAAATAAATTTAAAGAATTGGTACAACGAAACAATAAGAGATCCTCGGCATCAAATCTGCACACAGGAAACCAGTACAGAAGCTTTATAGTTGGTGTGGAGCAAGTTGAATTGGCATTGTCAGTAGAAACTTTGTGTTAACTGAGTTTCCAAAAAGTTGAACTTAAGATTCACTCAGCTTAACTGGCTGTTCCTCAGCAGGGGGTCTGGGCTCATGTGTAGGAGTTGAGAAGATCTCTGATGTTCCTGTGGGATCAGAGTAAAGCAGCTGCTCCTCCGCATGAAGAGGAGACAGTTTAAGTGGTCAGAGCATCTGCTGAGGATGGCTTGCAGGAGGCCTCAGGGCTGAACTTGGTGGAAAACCTAGTTCTCATGACTAGCTCAGAAACAACAGAGTTGATTTAACTTCTGCAGAGTTAAATCAACACTATGCCGAGTCTATTTGGTCCTTATCAGAATTGGTGTCAATTTAACTCTTTTCAGAGTTATTTCAACAAGAAACTGAGTAGTTTTAACACTTGAAAAAGTTATAACTACTCAAACTATTGTTGAAGTAACTCTATAGGAGTTAAATTAATGCCAATTCTGAACGGGACCAAATAGACTCGGCATAGTGTTGATTTAACTCTGCAGAATTTACTGTGTGGGTAAACTCACCTGCAGGGATGATAGAAAAGCCTGTCAATCCAGAGGGATTTTGAGTTGTTGCTCCTTCAAGTCAAGTAGAGTAGGCTGAAGTCTAAGCAGTCTGTGTGAATTCCTGACAGGTGACTTTGGGACATACCAAGAAACTTTTGAAAAGACACACTGAACAAGTATCATGACAAGTTAAGTGAGTAACACTGATACTCCTTTAATCATAGTATCTGTTAGTAGGGTTTGTGAGCAAACAAACATTTTGTCTCCAAACTAAATGTGTTAGAAAGAGAAGAAATGCTGAGGCAGTAATATTTTATAGACTTTTAACAGGAGGAAAATTGTGTTGGCTAGATGCCAGGGTCAGAGGATTTCTAGAACTGTAGCTCTTGCAAGGCCTTTTATAGTCTCTCTGAAGGCTGACAACATTGAATCATCAACAGCAGCAATCTGAAATGTTGATACAAGGCAGGATAGGTCCATGCTTTCATGTTGTTAATGCCAACATTTGACCCTACCACCTGAGTGTTGCTATACTGAAATTGAGACTCGTCAGACCAGGCAACATTGTTCCAATCTGTCATCTTCCAATTTTAGTGAGCCTGTGCGAATTGTACCAGTTGCTACGTTTCAGTCATTTTGAACCACTGTGGCCTTTTTCCTTTGACCTCTGAAATCAACAGGGCCCTTTCATCCACATTATTGCCATTCAATGGTTATATTTTGTTTTTAAATCATTCTCTGCAAGCCCAGAGAATATTGCACAAAAATATCAATGGATTGACTTTCTGAAACGCTGGGATTAAAGTCCCTTAAATTCCCTTTATTCCCAATTCTGGTGCTCGGGTTTGAACTTCATATTCAGTACTGGTAGATGCCTAGACACACAAAGTTTCTGCCAGCCAAAGCTAATTCACTATTTGTTGGTAATTGTGAATTTGTCAGCTATACAATTGACCAAGTATAGCTAATATGGTGACCAGAGATTGTATATCAAAGATGGTTTGACCTCAGTGGAAGATGGGAACCTCTATTGCGTTGTAGAGGTGTTAAGGCTGAAAAGCAAGGTCATTTTATGATAGAATTACTCTTTGTTTGTGCAGTATTGAGTCATTTACTGACGACTGCATTTAAGTGAGTTGTTTAAGAATAAAGAGCGGCAAAAGATTGCATAGTCCAGATGGGATAAAACAATCATATTTCACCATCTAACTGTAGCATCCCACCCACAGATATGCAATCAAAATAATACACAACTTGAATTGAACTACACAGTGGCAGTAAAAGCACTGATTCATCGTGGAACAACATTATAAAAGGTTTTTCAGAATGTCCGTCAGATCAAAACTAGTAATCTGTGACTAAGAACAAAGCCACAAGGTGTATTTACGTCAGGCTGTCGAGTGTTGGGAGGGTCTGTGCTCTCCTCTCATTGAGCTTCTACTCACTGACGCAAGTGGAGCCAAAGCTGCTTCAGAGAATGGATAGCCTCTGTCAGACAGAGGAGAATGGATAGATTGATGCTGCTGTAGAGCTTATACCAGGTGAAAGACAGGAGCTAAGAGAGTGGGACGAGTGCGAGGCTGATCATAGACGGTGGGATGCAGTCCCTTTCTCCTCTACTTATGCCTGCTGGAATGCTAAGATAGGAACAGAAAACCTTTTAAAAAAAGTGAATAGAGATTGATTAAAGGGTTGATTTTTGCCCTGCCCCTGGCTCCTGTCTACATGTATACCTGTTGACCTTTGTTAATCAAACAGAATCTTCTCAGCATTATCTACCAAATTAAGGTTAGTACTTTCAGTTTTGCTACAACTGAGAGAGTTAAGTAGTTACAAAAGGTAATTTTCCATTTAAAAGGTACTTGATGTTAGCATGAAACTGATGTAAGAAAAGTCAAGTTTGCCAAATAAGAAAACAAAGTTGGATATTTTGTTGTCTTTTATTCAGTATTGTTCGTGGCGAATGTGCCTTTTTAAAAACGGTATCATGTTGTAATCCCACTGTGTTGCAGATCTGGTTGTTGGCAGCTTGAACTGACTCACAGACTGATGGGAGGCTTTCCTTCATACATTTTCTCTGCATTCCAGTCAGTCTGAATGTTTTTTTTGTTTTGTTTTTTTTTATCCTCAAGCCTTTTATGTTAACATTTGGGTTGAGCTGTTGTTGGATCTGAAGTAAGGGGCAGTCTGTTGGAAATGCCAGGGCGGTGTATTGATCGCAGTCCATCACTGTCTACCAATTAACAAAAATGAGCAGAAGAATGTAAATTTATGGAGCTGACCTTGGACTGATGCCAACGTTTTCTTCTTTTTAAAGGAACCAATGGACAATACTTTTTCAAACAGGCTAAACATTACACTCAAACTAAAGTAAGAGTGTAATGTTAACTTCTTACCAATCAACCTTGACTCAACATGCATGACTTTGATACATCTTTGTCTAATAATCTCCCAGTAACCAGGAAATGAAATGCAGGGACTCTGGTCACACTGTGATTAAAAGAGGACGATTTATGACTGAACAAGAGTCAAAAGAAGACCAAAGAAGAAGCAGAGCAGTAAAGTGAAGATGACCTTTTGTATAAATGCATAAAACTTCTTACTTACTCTGTGCTTGTTATTAGCAAAACCTTAAAGTGTTAAATCATGCAGCACTGAGTCCTATTTGTATGTGAATCTATTTAGGCCATCGCATGCATGCATGTATGAAAAGTTTTCTTTGAGTTTTAACATGGTGTATTAAATGTTATAAAATTAATGCAGTAAAAGGTTGAAGAACGCAGCTCAGATTTGATCTAAATCAATACTGTTAGTGACTTGCCTTTGAATGCACCTCAAAAAATGATAAACGCTTCAAAAGTTCCTGAAAGAGAACTTGGCCGCGTCTTCGTTGACAATGCTGGTTGTGACAAAGAAAAGTTTACATGAACAAACAACTGAGAAAATTGTATTCAACTCTGAGCAGCTTTGTCCATCTTTCTATACAATCAGAGCATCAGCAGGCGTATAAGTTTGAAAACTAATGAGCAAACTGTCAGACACATAATTGGTTCTGTCATGTTAGCCTTGACGCAGAGACAAACTCGTTTTGTAAAGAGATGACACGTACTTCAAGACACACTGTTGATGTGCTCAAATAAATGGTTGATTGAATACCAGAGAAAAATACACTGCTAAATCAAATACAAACATACAGCTCCAACGCTATGACATAATAACCTAACAGTTGGGTTTTACAGCAAAGTTAAACTTGGGGCAGAAAAAAACTTGATTTAGGGGAAAGACCGAGCATTATAGGACCTGACCATGTGACATTTTAGGGTCTATATGTAAAAATATTATTGGGCAGAGTCTTCTTCCAGAGTTAAATATGAAAAGAAGGCTCTGCTACTACAAACCATACATCTAAGAACTAGTCAAGTTTAGTAAGCATTTATCTAAGTGTCCAGAACTCTTTCCAACGTTCAGAGTTCAATTTACAATGAGCCATGAAAAACATTGGCATCTTAGATGAAAACTAATATTTTGATGGTTCTGATTTCTAAAAATAAATCACTAAAAATAATTAAATGAATGAAAACATGTGACAAATTCACTAATAGAAAAGGTTAACATTTTGAAGATGTTCAAATACTTTTGCAAATATCAAGTATAATACTACATATTAGTTACTGATCCTCTATGCCTCATCAAAACATTTTATATAACACTGCAAATAGAGTAAAAATTAATTGTTTTTATTTATATTGCACCATATTACCAAAAATACAGGATTCTATATAGTTCCATAAAAGCAATGGACCTTTCCATTTTCCATCCAAGTATCTGAACATGCACTCTGCAGAATTACTTGAAGATGAATATTTACTGTCTAATTAAATAAAATATCCTTCTCTTTCATTCAACCTCTGTCCTTCTGACAAGCAGAGGTTTTACAGACCTGTTGAACTGTTTCAGTTGTTTTTCCATTTGCCATGAGGTTAGAGAACCGTTCTCAATCACAAAGGCTTCCCAACCTTAACTAATTCTGGAACATGCTGTCACCACAAACCCTTGGATTCATTAAATGAGTGAATAAGTGTGAATTTACCTGAAAGATGGAAGGATTGTTTGGATCCAAGCAAGGTAGTATATAAGTAACCATTCTCTCCATGCCTGCCCACTGCTTATCTATTGATCCCCTCAAAGCTTGCTAGTGTAACCTTCAAGGCCCAGAAGAATAGATTTTGATATCAATGTTGCAGGTTTTGCTGTTTCAGCAGGACAGTGTCTTAGGGAAGCAATCAAATCATCTGAAATGTTTATGGAAGAATTTATGGAGATAGCTTCAGACATTTTGAACCTTTTATATCAATTTTCCTAGTTATTAACTTATTGACTTTTTGTGGTAATATTTCATAATTTCAGGGCCAAATACCAGATATTTGTCCCTTCATCACATTGACGTTTAAAGCAGTTTTGACTTTAACTTAACCACATCTTTTCTCAAACAGAAAATGACTTAGAGTGTAGTTTCTGATTGCACAAAGGCTTGTGGAGGTTTTCGGAGCGAATTTATGACCAAAAGACTGACACTTGGATTGATCAAATAAGGAATGGATCTCAGCACAATGTTGAGACGGTTGAACCCATGAGCTAAAGAAGACCAGATATAAAAAGTGTGTATATGGAAAGAAAACTCAGTTTAAAGTAAAATCGATATATCGGGAAATGGTAGATATGGTACTCTATGTGCTGAAAAGGATGTCTTGGCCCAGTTGCAGAAATTTTCCTGGCTCTTTTGACATAGCCTCTTTTATAATTCGGTTCTTCTGGTCAAAAAGAATAATAGGTAAATAGATTTTCCTTATACCACTGCTTAAAATTTCTCTAGATTATTAGATACATAAATGAAAAAGCAAGCAACCTGAAATGAAAACAACAACAAAAAAAAAAACAACCCAACTCCCCATAATTGCCATGAGGACACTGGCGTCCTCATGGACCTGCTGACTAACATGTCAGCGTGTTGGGAACCCACATGCCTCAAGCACTCAAGCATGCTCTGATTGGAGCAGACGCGGTAAGCAGAGACATATTGCAATTAATTGTACTTTTAAATTTTAATTTAACAAGAGAAAACTCTTCTGTTTTTGCTTTCAGTTCCCCGAGCGATGAGTTAACTGGTCAGAAATACACACGGACAGCTACAAGTTGCTTCCAACCACACCAACACGTGAGGAAGCCCCTTTCATCTCCTCAGCAGTCACGTGAAGATGCAGCAAAGGAGGTGGAACCAGAGCAAGGCTGCTCTTCCAGATGGCCTGTGAGAACCAGCTGTGTCAGATTCTGCAGCATCTTTTTAACCTTTGATTAACCCAGGCTAATATTCCAGTGTTGTGGAAGACATCTTGACTTGTTCCAGCACAAATAAAGCTAATCTGCCAATCCTCCAGAGCTGAAGACCTGCTACCCTGACATCACACATCACTTTTTAAAGCAGATCACTGAAGGAGATCCTTCCTGCTCACAGCCACTGGCATTTATAGACTCCTTGAGGAACGTAAACAGTTAGGATTGATTAAGTATTTTTAAACCAAATTCAACTGAAGGGTATTGTATATTCAGTGTCCTTCTTCCTAAATGCCAGACTTTAATAGTGAAACTTCATTGACTAGTAATATATATTTTATTGATCTAGCAGAAATGCTGCATTTCCAATACTTGTTAAATTGATCTGTACCACCACATATATTGGTGCACTTATTTTGACATCATATTAAATGCAAATATTTTATGAACAATTCCACAAGGTCACTTTAACATGGCCATTTCACCACCTGAGCCATCATTTAACAAACAAATTAAAGCATTAAGCACATATATATAAAAAATAAATAAATCTTTAAAGATTCTCATATACAAACATAAACATGTTGATTCATAACGAACTGTAAAATCACCTTGCTTTGATGAGCACAATCACTAATGAAGGGTCAAATTTTCACCTTGTTTTTCCTGAGAAATAATAAATATTACCACCTACTTTTTGCCACGGTTGCCAAAACTATAAAATAACTATTCAGAAGCCCTGAGTGGGTGGAAAAAAGACAACATGTAACATTTTTGTTTGTGTGAACAGAACAAATACAATCTGTGATTTCTGCGTAGTTGTAGACGCTCTACAGGGAAATGTTAAACAGTGCAGATCCAGGATGTTTCCTTCCTCTTTCCAGCCTTTATGTTCTAAACGCCTCTATACAGACTTGCATAAAAGAATATTCTGACAGCTTTTGGGAGGATGGATATTCTCTTTCCGATGCCTGGCACAATGGTATCTGAGCCAGGAGAGCCAGTCAACAATCAGCTCAGATAAGACAAATAAAGGGAGATGCCGCTCAGGTGGTTCTGTCACGAGCTTAAAAATAAACCTCCAAGCAACTCCAGAATTGTGAGACTTTATTGAATTTTGTTGTCATTGTGAGGTTGACAGGCAATCTGACTGTCGCAAATCACTACACCCACATAGTCCCAGTCTCTAACACCCTGTAATAACCACAGCACTTTTCATTTCTGTGTGTGCTACCTGATATGATTTTAGTTACTTTTTTTCTACAAAAGATATTGTCGGAATGAGTTAATTGCTTGTGAAGAAACTTAATTGTTGCCAAATAAGAGAAGCATAACTTTTTCCTAAATATACACGTTTGAAAATTATTCTATTCTATCTGTAGCTCAAAGTAAAACAAGTGATCGTAAATTATTAAATAGCTTCCAAACACTTCTATGAAAGATTTTAGTAAACATTTATTCATATGAAGTTAAGTGGAGTACGTGACAAACATATTTTTTTGTCACTGTGGCCACATTGGAAAGGAGTCACAGCTGTGACTCCACTCAGCAGAGATTATGTCGCTGGATTCCTTAAAAATAAACTTGTTTCTATTTTTAAAAAATCATGACATTCTTCCCAATATTGCCACTGAATTATCACCAAGTAAGCGCCACAAATAACTATAGCACCAGATTTGCTCTTTTTTTTACTGTTTTAGAAATGAAAAGCTTAATCTAAAGCTTTCACCTGAAAGTTAGGTTCCACTTATCTCTTAAAATATTTTATTTAGTTTTATTCAAAGTCTGTCAACTAAAATATAATGTAATCTCTGTAGCCTTGTAGTCAATTGTACTACTTTTAGTTGTAACACAGTGTTAGTTGACTAAATATAACTTAATTTCAGTGATCTAAATTTTTTTTTGTATTTACAGAAATGATAATAAGAGTAATGCTTTTTGCTCCACTTCACATTTATTTAGTTAGGTGAATCCCTACCAAAACCCTCAAAATCCTCCATTTACATTACATTCAAAATACACAAAACATTTTGAATTAATTCTTAATTATTTAGATCAGAATATTAAGTCAATTGGGTTTAAGTAACTTGTAAAATGTGAAAATAGTTCACTTTAAATAAAATATTAACCCTTTTAAGTCTAATATTTATGATTTGGAAAAAACTGGGTTGTTCTAGTGTCTTGCAGATTCCTGTTAAATTTTTATACATTTTGTCATACTACAACCCAAAACATTTGCATATTTTATGTCAGGAGCTGCATAAATCTACTCTTCAGGTTGAAGAATCTGCTTACAGACGGCTGTTAGCTGTGCCCCGCACAAAGACGCCCTTTTCAAAAAGAAAACCGTCACGCAAATACGTCAGTAAATGATCTCCTTTTGTAGGTTCACACGAGCCATGTAGGACACACATCAAATGTGGAAAAAGGTGCTCTGATAAGACTGAGACTGAACTTTATGGCGAACATTCAAAGTGCTACTGTGGCAGGGAAGCTTGTCAGAATCGATGGGAGAAAAGATGGATTAAAATTAAAGGCAGTCCTGTAAATTAAACCTGTTAGATGCTACACAAGACTTTAAACTGGGGCACAGATTCACCTTCCAGCAGGAGAATAACCCAACATGGAGAACTGCAGTAGAATGCATTTTCATGTGTTAGAAAGACCCAAAGTCCAGACTTAAACCCAATTTACCTTCCTCTGTATCAGTAACAATAATTTTAACGTAAGCTGAAGCTTGCTGTATCCATGCTGAAGGTATCTGAAGCAGCCAAACTACATTTTATTGCTCCTTCTGCAGAATATTTGATTCAAGCTCATAAGATAGTCTATATAACAATTTACATTTCCAATTCACATGAGTAAACGCACAAAGTAGTTCAGCAGTTAAAATGAATAGAGCCAATGCGATAAAATAATTTAGCACATCAGAGGAAAGCTGCAGTAAATGTCTTTATTTGATAATTTCACATGTGCTCAAAGCAGATAAACATTTGTTCCTTTAGAAAAAAGAGAGAGGTTAGGTGTAACATGGAAATACGTCAAAGCATTGTTCATTAAACAAATATTTTCATCATATCAACATGTGCATATGAGGCATCACACAGGAACAGTAAAGTACATTTTCAGTTATTTACACAAGAAAATAACATTAGCCTTCTGGCTAGATGGATGAATATTTTAGCTGGTTAAATCTTGTTCATGTATTTGTGTACATGATATAAGTTTGTACATGGTTTTCTTTTTTTTTTAATATGAGCAGCGATCATTAGAGAGGAACATTACCGAGTTTGACTTTAAGGAGAGAGCGTCTGTGAGACGAGCGGAGAGACACTCGATCACACACACACGCCTACAAACAGCAGGAGGTGGAGGTAAGATGTAGCTCACTTTATCTTAACAGACATCCGTATGTTGCAAACTTTATCTCCGTGTTCTCTTTTAAAACACGCAATAATGCCTCAGTGAGTGTCCATCTACCTCTACAGTAACTCCACATTCAAGCTATTCTCAAAGAGGAGAGAGAAGGTGCAAAGGCATGAAGGGAAAAAATAAGCATTGCCAGAATCATCATGTGCTATGTCCTGGTGGCCAGGTTCATCTCACACATGATGATAAACACAGAAGGTAACTTTTGTTCATCAGTTTAAGTCCTTTTTTTGGTGAAACAGTTTTGCTACTTATACAGTAAGCAAGGAGCCCCTTTGTCCCAATGGTCTTCATGTTGAGAGCATGATGTAACAGTAAGGTCAAGAAAAAAACAGTAAACGGACAAAGAAAAAGATACTAATGTCACAACCAACAGTCTCAGAAAGATTGTCAAGGCCTTCGCATCACACTCATTTATAGTGTTGTGAGTTTATAAACTGAGCTCCTCTGTTAACTCCTCGTCTGCTGTCAAGTTCATCCAAAGGCAGCCACTGTGGCAGGCATGCATCACAGAGCCTGGAAAGTGTCTGATTATTTCAATGCAAGAGAGACAAAACCATTGGAGGAAAGCAGCTCAAGCTTAAATCAGATCAGTCTGAGAGGCATAAGATGCCAGACTCATCTGTTTATTCCCTTTCTGCTGATGTCCCATCGTTCCGAGTCAGATCCTCGAAAGCGAGTGCGTGAAAGCACCTCAGGCTTCATCGGTCAAACGACACTGGTACATTTGACTTTACCTCCACTTAATAAAACCCCCAGTCATCCAGGACTTCCTCAAAAAGACCGTTTCCATGAGTTACAGAGAATCTTCTGGAAGGATCTGCGAAAGTCCTGATTGAAGATGGTATAGATGACCGGGTTGAGGGAGCTGTTACAGTAGCCGATCCAGAAGAAGAACTTGAACAGCACATCTGGGATCTTGCATGAATTGCGGCAGATTCCATACAGGCTGTAGGAGAAGAAGAAAGGGAACCAGCACACGACAAAAACGCCCATGACCACAGCGAGGACAAACGTGAAACGCTTCTCCCGGGCAGCAGAGATTTTCTTTCGGCTGACGGTGCTCCGACGTTTCCGACGGGAGGAGAACAGCTCCAAGGATTTTGAGCTGGAACGCGACTTCCTGCTGGAGTATTTGGAGGCAGAACTGCTCTTCCTGCTGGACTTTCTGTCTTTTCTGTTGTTCTGGCTTTGTTTGGAAGAACCAATGCACTTTTTCGGTTTCTCGTCTGATGAGCTGCTATCGTCAAACTCGTCTTCATGGTTATTTAATGGATGTTTTGGCTCATTTGACCGAGGGGATCCGACGGTTTGCTCTTGGCAGTGTCCGTTCTCACGTTCTCGCTCCTTCGTGCTTCCTCCCTGGGTGGACTTGATGGACCCTCCCATGCCTGGCTCGGCTTGGTCCATCCCATTTTCTACAGGGGAATCCACACTCCTCTTCTTTTCCGACATTGTCCTGGTCCTGGTTTTTGCCACTTGATAGATTCGAATGTAGACCAAGATCATTATAACACACGGGGCAAAGAAGGATCCAATGCTAGAGTAGAGAATGTACCAGGTCACGTCGTTCAGCTGGCACACGGGTTTCCTTTCATTGCTGCTCCTGTCCATCGAAATCAGCGGCGGGAAGGAGATTACAGCTGAGATCAACCACACCACTATGATCATACCTTTAACTCGTTTAGGCGTTCTCTTTAAGTTGTACTCGACAGCCTGTGTCACCGACCAGTATCTGTCCAGACTGATGGCACAAAGGTGAACGATGGAAGAGGTGCAAAACAAAACATCCAGAGCCAAGTAGATGTCACACCAAATTTTGCCGAAAAACCAATAGCCCATAAGTTCATTTGCCAGAGAGAAGGGCATGACCAGAGTGGCTACCAGTATGTCTGCGCTGGCCAAGGAGACCAAGAAGAGGTTTTGGGGTGGTTTGAGAGCTCTGCTGGTTAGAACTGCGATAACAACCAGCACATTACCGACTATTGTAAACAAAATGAGAAAGCTGACCAGTCCAGCCAGACCCCAGATTGCGAGCTGGGTGTACGGCTGTTCAGATGTGGAATTAGAGGAAATATTTCCCACCTCTGTCTCATTTTCTAGGGTAGAAGAATTCAAGTAATCCATCCTTTGCTCAGTGTGTGACTTTAAAAAAAGTAAATGTTCGAGAGAAAACCTTATTGAGACTTGAGCGCATATTTCCATGTATAATAAATCTACCTACATCAAATTTTATTCTCTTCTCCCCTCCTGGAATCGTCCCCATCCTGCGCGTAAGTCTCCTGTAGAAAAAAAAAAAAAAGACAGGAAAATAGTCCAGGATGCGACTCTTTTTGAAAAATCCTTTCGCCAAAACGTGCGTGCAGCTCAGCAGCCAAATTTCCATGGATAAAAAGCGGCAGCCTCCTCACAGCGTCCTCTCCCATCCCGACTGCGCCCGCATCTCTCCACCTCCGCCTCCCTGCTGCGTCCTGAGAGAGGTTTGTAACAACCACGTGTCCTTTGCGAAAGAAAAAAAATACGAAGAAAGGAAAAAGAAGGATCAAACAGAGACCTGCTCCACCCTGAAGGATGGAAAGACAGGGAGTGAAATACTGGGCGAACGGTGGAAACTTTTACAAGATGCACAACCAATTAAAACACCAAATGCGTATGGAGCGTCTGCACCCTTTGACAGCCTTCCCTATTTTACCGTCTCTCTCTCTCTTTTTCTCTCTTTTCAATATAGACCTTAAAACTTCTTTTGCAGAGAGAGAGAGAGAGAGAGAGCGAGCAGAGGCATGCACGCAGGGGCACAGATTGCTGCCAAAACGTAAACTGGCAGGCGTGAAGTCCCGCACCAAGGACAACGCGCACTGCTCCGTCCTTTTATCGCTCACACTGGAGGTCAGTATTGTTACAGTCAGCTCTACAGAGACACTTTATGAGAAACACACGCAACCTTCGCGCCATGTTAACGATATCATACTGTGGCTCCCGTATAGCTGTTTACTTCTGATCGCAGAGGTGAACATACTAAACCAACACATTCTCACTAAACCCCCATATTGCCAGTCCGTTTTTGACTCCGACTGAACTGACATAGTTCAGTTGATATTATAGGATTCTGCTGCTGCATTCTCCAATTAGAGGTTGGGCTTTTGCACATATTTAAGGTAGAAATCACATTCTTTTCCTCAATGAAATTGCCAAAATTGCCTTTTCTTTTGGTTTTCAGATATAAAAACACAAGTTTCATGATTTCATTGCACGTGTTCCTAAAGAGGCTGGCCTTTAATTATGAGGCCTGCAGAAGACAGTGTGTGAAGGGAAGGAAGAAAGTCAAAGAGCAAATGGGTGATGGATAAGGGCATCAGTACATTTACGTAATAATACTTGGCATTCTTATATGATTTATAAGCTCACCACTTAAAGTCATTAGTCGTTCTTTCGTGGGCTCGATCACAGAGATCAGATGTGAGCTGATCTGTCTGGTCTGATTCCGTTTATCTCGCCTTTCTTCCTTGAGGATTGCATTTCCCTTGAGTACTCAAATGTGGATGTACACTTTCCACCCTCTAAGCATTCAGAGCACTCTCTGCCCCTTTCTGTTCGACTCTCTCTGCTTCCCTGCAAAAGCACATAATTGGAAGCTTTTGGAAAGCTTGATGTTGCAGCTCTCCAGCAAGGTTGCTCAAATTAAATCCAAGCTCACAAAAGGTCCAAAGTTTTTTCGTTTTATTTTTTTTGGTCTGCCCTCTCCACCTGCGCTCTGCTGCTGCTGCTGTTAACCCTGGAACCTCTGGGTGGTGTCCCGCGGATGGATTAAGGCAGTCTCGTCTCTGGTGGACATTCTCAGTATTTGTGAGACCGGCTTGAGCTTATTGACCACATCCCCCAGCTAAATACCTCCCATTAATCACAGAGCGCTCAGCCATGCGGAATTAAAGAGCAGCCACGGCCGCCAGAAATGATCAGGTCCAAATTGATCCACATCAAACCTGGGAGATGGAAGAGAAGGAGTCGGTCACATGGACCAGCGACTCTTTAAAGTAAAACGGCAGACCTCCACTGCGGGTCAGTCTGAATACACATTAGGCTTGTTTGAGACATGTTCATTAAATTGTGTCCTGGGGCCACAACTTCCAAACACCATCAGCAGATGATCTTAGATATTACAGATAAACCTCTGGTAGTTAAAGAAGCTTTACAAATGACTTTCTTCTCTTCATTTCAATTTTTTTTTCTTACTAAATTGTCCCTTCTTTTGAGCTGTTGTGTTCGGTATCACTTAATGGTGCCTCTGGTTGATGTCCTGCTTTTGCTCTTTGTAAGGGAGTGACCCTGCTTTTGTATTTGAGGAATGTAGATTCAGAAAAGAAAAGGTGTCCAGAAGGTTTTATACTTCTTATTCTTCACTCTAGATTACTGAGATATTTTTGAACACAGCCTTTTGTAAAGCTTTCAAATGACAAAATGGATTTCTCTTTAAGATGCACAAAATATGAGAACAGGATTCACAATATTTTTCTAGCCTCCTTGTCATCAATTACAGGTGCATCCAAATAAATCTGATTATTATCAAAAATATTTATGTCAGCAGTTACATTTTAAAAAATAAAGCTCCTTTCACACACTAATCTATTTAAAGATTAGTGTGATTGCTTGAAGCCAAAACTCATTTGCTTGAGTTTTGGCTTCAAGCAAATGGAAATCCAAAACTCATCTCAGAATGTCTGAGAATTAAAATACCAGGCAAGGCTGACAAAAAGTTTTTTAAAACACAATTTTGATGTTACGTTGCTAGAGCTTAGGGGGAGACTGCTGGAATAAGTGGTGGATTGTAAGGCAACAAGGTCATTGCTTAAGAAGTTGACTTTTCTCAGACTGCTGCATCAAAGCATATTAATAGAGAGTTCAGTGGAAGAAAAATGGTGTAGTAGAAAAAATTTCCCCTGTAACCAACATAACCACGGCCTTTAGGACAGGGGCGGCCAAATGTGACAAGCCATGACAAAACCAGGAAAAGGCCTACATGTTTTGAGTTAGCTGAGACCAGGAGCCGCCAGGAATCTTGCAGCTGTTACAATTTTTTGAGTCTGTCTGACCCATCAAAAGCGTCACAATTTTAAAGGCTTGCAACGGCCTTGCTTTCTTTGGTCCAATTTTTGTGCTTTCTTTGGCACAAAAATTTCTTCTCGTGAATTTTACATCCAACAGTCTGCATACGGTATGTAAGTAGGTTGCTTAATTATTTTTTTCTATTAGTTTTAGATGACTGAAATGTCTCTCCCCACGACCAACAGTCAAAAGCAATGTGCAAAATACACATAAAGCAATCCAGACTTCTCAAAAAATGCTAGGTAGTTGCATTTTATTCAAGCTGCAGTACATAACTTTAATAAAAAAAATATGTTTTCTCCATATTTGTTAAAGAGTTTGTTATGAGACAGATAATCTGTGAAAACAATCAATCTGCTCCACCTCATCCCTGAGCTTCTATTACTGGCTAAAGTAATGGAATGTTCTGACCGAAACAACCAATCAGAACCGGGAGGAGGGTCTTAGTGCTGTCAATCAACCTCATTCACTCACTACTAAATGTGCTAATAGTGGAGAAACAACTTATCATTACAGGAAATTTGTTTATCTGCCGCCACTGGTAGCTGTGCTAACTAGACTAAGCATTTACAACAGGCTATGCTAGCTGCAGCATAGCACAGAGCGAGGGGGGAAGGATGAGCAGCACCACATGAGATTGTGATTGACAGCACTAAAACTCTCCTGCCACTGACTGGTTATTTCTAGATAGTACTGGGAGAAGGCAGAGGAAATAGATTTATTAAAGATTATCTCTCATACCATACTGTCACAACATAATGACAGTTTGAACAAATATGTGAAAAAAAATATATATATATATATTAGATAAAAGTTACATACTGCAGCTTTAATTTCACTTAGGAGAGGACAGGTCAGGAGGGACGTGGGTTAGAGCTGCTGCTGACTGACTGACTCATCTGTTGTGAAGTGGTAAAAGGAACAGGGACACGTTAAATATATAAATACCTTAGTAATTTTTTCCTTAATTCATTACATGCTAGTTAAATGGAGGCAAACAGTAGTATGTAGCTAAGCTAACTATGGTGAATGGTTGATAATCTCACACAGTCTACCCACCTCTCTTGGAAAAAAACTTAGTTTCCAGCTGGCTGGTTGCTAGTGGCCAGGCCAAAATACTGACGGCTTCTGGGCAGCATTTAGTTTCTTTGTGTGTCTTTGAATAAGGACCTAATGGTTTCGGAAATCTATATGATCACGCAGAACAACCTCACTGTGCCTCATTAGATACTCAGTATCTTTTTACTGCTTATCTGTTCTCTACTTGTGTGCATTTATATTTGGCAATATGAAACTTTAAGATGCACTATTTTGTGACAGGATTACTATCTTGATGATCTAATCTACTGAGCTCCTCTTAAAGGCACTGATGAAGACTCCTCTGTCACACATGATGCTGTTGCAGAGTTCACAACTATTAACCACTGACAACAGCTACCATTAATTGTCCTATCTATGTACTATTTTTCTTTTTTTCTTCACGAGAGAAGCTACAGTAGCAGCTGATGACAGTGACAAATGGCTGTGTTACCTGGGCACACAGCAATCTGGCCAAGAGTGAATAGTTCAGTGAAGCAACATTCAGCCCCGGGGACTTTCTCTCTTACTGGCATCACATGATAGAGCAGATTGTAGTTCTCATCTGGTTTGTAACCTTTGTTTGACAAATTATCTTCTCAGAGGAACCAAAAGGCCAGATCAATGGCATTTCTGATTTCCTCCTTAGTGAGAGGCTGTCTAACATTTGCAAGTTCTAAACTGAATTCTCCTGCAATAAAAAGAAAAACAGTTAGCTGTTGCTCCTATGTTACTTTGTTTTCCAGCAAAACAATAAACTTTTGAAGCATTGACTACATGACATTGTCAGCAGGAAGGGCGGTTTCAAGTAAAAGTCCTGCTTTCCTCCTTTTAAAGATTTCCCCATAAATCATTAATGACTATCCATGGATGCCAGAGTGAAATGTTCAACAGTCAACAGGATCCATTTTATTCATTCAACATGAGAGAATTCTTTCCTTCGCTCTTTTAGGTTTAAAAATGAAAGTGACCTCTTGTTTGCATCCCGGTGCTGCGATTGGCCTCTATTTGAACTTTAAAACTTTCTGTAATGAACTAGGAAAAAGACGTGCAAAGCTTTATGCTGTCATACAGTTAGATTTAACTTTTTCCAGAACGAACAAGGCTTTGCAATTTATCAGAACTTTTTAAATAAGATTACTTACTGGCATAATTACTATTGGAACAAGTGTAATTAGTTTGCAATATATAATATTGTCCCGTCTTTGAGTAAACCCTTCATGTGCTCTAATCAGCAGTCAGTATACATACCTTTGCTTGATGAATTTGAAATACATCCACAAAGGATGCTTTGGAACAGAGAGACAAGTCCAAGTACTTGTTCATCATCTTCAGGTTGTATTAGATGATGCATTTAATCAACAAAAAAATAAAAATAAAAAACCCCCACTGGATTCAGAGCTGAAGGCGTAGAGGCTTCATTTGCATTTACATTTATCACAATTGATCTTAAGAGGCGAGATACAGATTAGCTTAAAAATGGTGGATGGATTGTACTGTACAGCATGGAGAATGCAGTGTTGGAGAATAAAATATAGGCCTCATGTGTGCATCATGTGGTACGCCTCTTTCATCTCTTTATGTTATCAATGATAAAGATGCTTGCTCGTAAATTTGGTGCTTGGATTTCAAAAGGACAGAGTGTGAGGGGCGTTTGGCTGCTGGGCATTCCTTCAGTCGACTGAGTGCATGACAGTGTCATCATAATGGAAAAGACTTTCATGCTCGCGCTAGTGAGTGTAATCAGTCGGTGGATGCTGAGGTATGGATTGCACATGGCCAGCTAGTAGCTACATATGTGTGAGTTTCATGTGGTCTAAGATTAGCTCAACAGCAGTTCCTTCAGAGCTTCATGAAATTTGTTTCCATATCCAAGCCTCATAGCATAAAGTTTGCACGCTTCCACGGCTCCAAAGCAGTGGAGACATTTTCTCTAAAGCCGTGTCTCTCAACATTGGACCTCACGACACACTGCCGTTCATGTTTTAGATTTTTCCCTGCTTCAACACACCTGAATTTAACTGTTAGCTGATCTTGTTGAACTGTATTCATGTGAATCAGGTGTGTTCAAGCAGGAAAACATCTAAAACATGCAGTGTGCCTTGAGGAGCAGGGTCACTGCTCTAGAGCGACGAATGATGTCCGCCAATCCAATGGACGAGTCTGGGTTAGGCTGTTACCAGGAGAACTTTGTTGGAACAGTTTGGGAATATCCCCTTCATGTTCCAACTTGATTTTACAACCAATGACTTGCATCATAAAACATGCTAACGCTGTCAAATAATGCCTTAGACAGAAGAAACAAACTGTCGTAGCTACAGAGGGGACAAAAAAGTCCATCAACACAAGTGATGGATGGATGGATGGATGGATGGATGGATGGATGGATGGATGGATGGATGGATGGATGGATGGATGGATGGATGGAATTAGCTTCAGAGTCATTGTGAACTATGTGAAGTGGATTGTCTATGCAAGCATAGCTGTTTTTTTCTATTTAAATTAGTCAGAAGTTGTGCTTAAATAAGTGCAATATACATCATAAAATGTTTTATTTTTACTCTGCAGCAAAGACTGTTACCATGCAGGTTACTAAACAGTCCAGAAAAAGGACGACTGTCTAATTTGAATTGCAGCCTCCCTTAAGAATAGTCATTGTGCAGGATTTAGCCTGGCAGAGTCATTACTGTCCATCTGAGTGACAGTTGGGCCCAACTGGCAGATCTGCAGGCAACTTGAGAATTAGGCGCAGGAGGAGTGTGCTGAAAACGTGACGGCCCAGACACAGAGTGCAACCAGTCGACTAGGTGTTGCATCATGATCCTGCAAACCAGACTGGCTTGTTGTAGATGAAAAATGACCATCTGTCGCTCAGAAAGACGTCACGAATTATCAGAGAGATTATTTGGAATAATTAGTGTTGAAATCAGATGTGGAGTTGAGGAGTGATGGATGAGTCTCAGTACACAAAACTGAAATGTATCATGCAAGTTTTTAATAGTATGCGAACATATACAGACCCATTAAAGGAATTAGAATAATATTGAAAAGTTAATTTATTTCAGAAGCTGAATTCACAAAGTGAAGCATGTTGCATAGATTAGTAACACACGAACAGATGCTGAAGCCTATGCTGATTTTCCACTTATAGCTGAAGAAAATATGATTTTAAAGATCAGTATCAGACCAATAATAAACAAATATATATTTACTATAGAAATGTGGGGTCATTGAAAAATATGTTCAATTACTGCTTAAGTGTTGTTATATTTAAAAGACACTTTTAATCTGGCAAACGAGCCTCATCAGAATTTGCTGAATATGTGTATATGATGATTTCATGGACAAAGATTTATCATGTCATAAAGTGGCGAAGAGCAGTTTCCAAATGCAGGGAGGAGGTAGGCAGGAGAAAATAAACAATTCTACTTAAATAAATTAATTTAATTACAAAACTAGTGTCTAGGGGAGAATTACTCTTGGAGGTTTTTTTTTTTTATTGGCTAACTACATCTGTGAAGCTTCACCTCTGTAACATGTCCCCTCAATTTGTTGAAAATGGCTCTCAGTGTGTTTGACTGGAGATGTAAACCTTAGAAATGTCTTTGTGACTCTCTCTAGATTAATAGACGCTGTACTTTGTTTCTTGTTGGGCTTAAAATAATTTTAGTTTGGGGAATGCTCTGTTGCTTTCTGAGATATTTTACCCTACTTCATGTTGTCAGCCAGGTCCTGTTGAAAGCATTTCTTGATTCTGAGGGTCTGACAGTAATCAGACTGCATAACTGGTGAATTCATCTTTACATAAAGTAACCAAAATCAGAATTATTTTGTAATTTAACAGGGGGTTTTACTCTTTAATGGGTTGATTTACATTTCTTTTATAAATAAATAAAAATCTTCATTTCAAAATTGCATTTTAATTTCTCAGGTTACATTTGTTGGATATTAAAATTGGTCTAATGACCTGAAGCATTCAAGTGTGACAATAAATGAAAAATGAGAAGAATCTTAAAGGTGGCAAGTGTTTTGTTCAAAGTTCTCTCAAAGGCAAAAAAACATTTGCCAGTATTGTCTGCAGTAGTCTGGTTTTGTCTGGGAAAAAACTCAGCCTCTTCAGTTGTCACCATAAACTGAAGACCTCGATGCAGTTTTTCATCTTCAAACTGGAAACTTCATGATGAAATATTCAGTTCTGGGCTGTGGTTTCTGTTTTGTGACTGGCATCTATATCCTTTTATTTATTTATTTTTTTCTTTTATTCACCCACATTTTCTATTTTCACCTGAAACTGTTACACATCTTGTTCTGTGAAAGCAGATCTGTGCCCGTGTGATGTGTTCTGCTTGTGTTTACCTGTCTTTGTCTGTGCATGTGTGAGATTAGAATACAATTGTCACCTCTGTGGAGGCGGTGTGGGGGTTTTTTCAGCGGGAGCAGTGATATCTCTGTCCAATTATGCCTACTGACAATGAAAGTGGATGATATATCTCGAGTGAGCGCTTAGAAGCTTTAGACCAATCAGAGGTTTGTCTTGTAGGGTTAAAACTCTGATGTTTGTGTTTCTTCTGTCTGTGGACATGCTCTGTTTTGGCTGGCTGCATTCAATTTGTTGAGACAATTGAAACTCTAGCATGTTTGCAAGTTTAGACAAAAATATTTAATACAAAAAAATAATTGACAAGACTGATTTTAATAAGGAAGTGGAGCAAGAGAATCGACAATTTCTTGGTAAATTGGACCATAAAGGCAGTTGGAAAATATAAGTGATGACGATTTTTATTATAGAAATCAGGATTTTGTTTGTTGTTGTTTTTTTCTCTGTCATGTTTTTCATGTATAATACAAACAGACAATTTAATGTGTTCTTCTAAGGTCTGATATGTCACTCTCCCTTCTTCTTCTCTTCTTCTGCCTGCAAGCAGCATTTGGCTGAGGTTCAATTCCAGCTGTCTGAATGGCAGTCATTTCTGCATGAGCACAATCTCATATTGTGTGACCCAGTTGGTCATGGTGTCACTTAAAAAAATCTTCCTTATTACTAAATTGAGGAACAGAAAATGAAGTTTGGCAGGATACAAGGAGGAAGTAATGCTAAGATCTTTCTGCAGAGTGTTTCTGTCCAGTACTAAAGGGTTCACCTGTCTGTCAGACGGGATTTATTCTTACCTCTCATTAATTACACAGGTCAGTACAAAAGCTGTAGAGTTAGATTCATGACTCAAAAGCGATTGAGTTCAAGCATTTATTCATGTTAATTTGTCAAATTCCTGTTTAAACCAGATCACTTCCTATAAAAAAAGCTGCATTTGAGACAGGCTTCTTCTTTGCCTGCCATGTATTTTATATTGGATAATTGGAAAAAACAAACTAATTTATGGAGATCTACCTGTGTATCTTTAATCAACAATAGAAACTCAAAATAATTGGACTGTTATAAAACAGGTGTCTATCAAAGGTTAAACAAGATATTATTTGAATCTTTAAAAAGAAGAAAATATTTTTGAGATAAAACAAGAACTCAATTTCAGAATAAACAAGAATGCAACTGTCTGAATTATATCATGGCGCTGCTCTCAGCAGCAGCTTTACAGTAGTTCACTTTAATTTTACCCTAGAGATGCTCTCCATATCTCCTCACTTTTTATGCAGATAGACGTGTGGGTGGTCAGAGCTGGCTGAAAGTCAAACTCATGACTCTAGATAAGCGAGATCAGAGCTGCTTTACTCTTTATGACCAGCAGTCATGTACACGACCTCAACCCGGGTCGACCTTTCCGCTTAAACTTTAAACAGTGTCATACACTCCTGAGGGCGTCTCTCCTCACAACATGCATTAAAGCTTCCACACTGAGCCGAGTGGCCCTGTCAAAGCCCACTGATGTGATTGTTGCAGACGAGAGTTGCATTCAATTACAGCTGCTCATAATGAAATGGAAATTGCTTCAAACATGTTCCTTCACTTCCGTAATCCACCACAGCATAGCTACCACTCGTTGCTCTTCCTCACACATTTATCCTGATGTTGCAAGTAAGAGCGACCGCAAAACAATCTGCTGATATATATTTTTCTTATCCTTTCTACAAACATGCACACTCAAAAACAAATACAAATGTTTTTACTCCCAATGAAAGGCTTCGGAAATAATAAGGAAGATGAGACACAGGTAAGAAAACGATCTTTGAGTCTTGTGAGTGATACTTACAGTGAGTCGCTTTGCAACTCGTGAATTCTAGTTTATTAGAAGTTTATCAGAACTTACAGCAAAAAAAGAAGCGCCGTCTCTCAGGCCGCTGCCCTTTCAAAAGGTCTAATATTATCAATCACATGGACATACAGCCTAAAATGTGGTTTTGTTACCTGTTTTATAACAAGACAGGTAAAGTCTTATTCTGTAAGACTTAAGTTCAGTAGTGTGCTTCTTTTGAACCGCAGCAGCCTATCATGTGGATGTGGGTGACACTTTTGGAAGTGTTACTTTTTAATGAGTCTTGAAATGACAGATGTAAACCACAGACACAGATGCGTCTCCTCATTAAATAAAGTGCTGCACTGGTATTTACTGTAGCAATAGCTACAGTAAATACCAAGGATACGAAGAGTTTATGGACGAAACTCATTCAGCTGACAGACTTTCAGTGAACTGAATCTTCACGTGATTTTAGCATCCACATTCAGTGTTAAAAAGATTTTTAAGTCATGACAAAGTCAATCTGATAAACCTCAGGAACCAAAGTTGTTGTCCTTAGCATTATTTTTCAACTAGTGGAACGGTGCAAGAAGCAGGAGTACTTTTATTTTTAGCTGCGTTTTCATTAATCGCACTTAGAAGTAAAGCTACATATTAAGATAAAAACTTGCCTCCCTGTGCAACTTAAAACTTAAGTCTTGCAGTTCATTTTATTGCTTTAAGTCTAGAAACAATTTCCAAGTTCAGTTTATCAACTTACTTAGTAACATTTAACAAAGAATATCTGTGTGATTCTCAAAAGAAAAAGAGTGCAAATGATTCACTGGGATGGTCATTTTTAGATTTAGCACAATAAAGCACTTAAAACGGAAAAGACGTTACTCGAATGATCAGAGGCTCCTGAAACACTTGAAAACTGAGTGGGTATAATATCACTTTGTACCAATATGATGGTAAATAACAGATTACAACAAAAAATATCTTTGTTGTGCTCATAATTTAGCAGCCAAATTAGTTTTTGAATTGAAAATTATACTTATTTTGTCAATAAATAGTTTGATTGCAATGTGATTAATTGCAATTAGCTTGATTAAAATATCCCATGACTAGTTTATTTACATGTATGTATTAGTAGCTACAACTGCATGTTGTTGACTCTTTGATTGCCTTTGTTGCAAACTTGGTGTGTCTCCTGCCTAATAGACCTGCCTAGACTTTAAAAGTCCCACTAAATTTCCCTTCCCTTTTACTCTCATTCTTTATTTCAATTCCTCTCTCCTGTCTTTTCTAGCATTCACAGTCACACTCTGATGCCCACCCATCGTCTCTCCCTCACTAACGCCAAAGTGTTTATGGAGAGGTGATTGTGATGCTGCTCATGATAGGGCACATTTGTTCCCTTGGCCAGTCCATCCAGAGTAATTGGAGTCTACAATCCCAGAATGATCTTCGCTCAGCCTCGCCCCGCATCATTAGTGCAGCTGTTGCAGCTCCACACTTCTTTGCCTGCATATGCTGGTCTGGACCATAAAGCGTCTGTCTGTATCCAAGTGTGTCCGCATTGTGCCAGTTGTCTGACATGAAACTACAAAACAGCTCAGTCATGCTCTTTCAGCATAAATTACCGTGTTGCTGACTTATTTCTGCCAAAAAATGTCTGCGACAGAACTGCAGATGGAGGTTGTGCAATTAGCTTCTGCGGGAAAAAAAAGTACAGACAGCTTGACCCTTGGAATGAAATTATACTTTGATTTCATTAGGGATTTTGTAATTCTTTTTATTCCCATTTTATTTTCAGGTTATGTAATCATTACCTGTAATCATTTTAATTTTTAATAAGTAAAAGTCAATTTGTCTTTGTCTTTTTTTGCCAGTCTTGTCAGTTTCTATGAGCCAGGATGGGATGTGTCTGCAAAGTGCTATATTTCAGTGTCATGGCCAGTGTTTTATGGGGTTTAAGTGGGGCCTTGCTGTACCAGTCAAGGACAGTCAGAGCTGCTCCACCTCAGTCTTGGCTATTCACTGTTGTGCTGAAAGCCTCAGATTTCCATTTGCCTTTCAGTTCTGTCCCTTCCCCTGAGAAGCCCTGCAACATCATCCTGTCACCACAGATTTCATGGAGAACATCGCAGGTTATGGGTTGGGCTTTTTGTTTTTTGTTTTTAAATGAAGCTTTGAGTTTTGTTCATAGAATTCAATTTTGCTGTCAGATTGGGTTTTCTTTAAAGCACTGCAGCGAGGTCAAAGAATCCTGTTATGTGGTTTTTATTGGAGTGATTTCCATATGGGCAGTCACCATGAAGCTCTCTGTGATGAAGTGATATCTGAACAGTTTTCCCTTTGGCGGGGTCTAGACTTCTAGAGCAATTGATGCATCATTTTTATTACGTCTTTTTGGGACTTACTTGACATTTTATGCATTTTGCAAATTAATTCTGTTGCTCTACCAGTTTAGATTAAATTTAAAGATGGACCAAATTGAGACGTTTTACAGCAAGTCAGATATTTTTTTCCAATCCCAATGCCAGCAAAGTTCATGCTGATGACAGCATTCTTCAGAGTGTACGGTCTTACTGAGGTGACTTTACTATTTGCTTCAGGGGAAACTGTAATTTTTCCACACAGATATTCCACGGAGGACTGCCAGTAAAGTTTAAGGAGGAGATGTCAGTAGATAACCGAAAGTCTTACCCTGCTGCAGAAAAGTTGTTATATCTTTTAAAAATCTCAAAATGTACATTTGAGTATATTAACCACCAGGGAATGCACATGAAAACTGTTTTATTTTCTAGTTTTTCATGCTAACTGTGCAGTGACCAATATAGGGGGAAAAAATGGAAAATCTGTAGCAGGCTCACCTCTGCCAGGTGCTGCAGCATTTCCCTCTGGGCCCAATATAAATGATCAATGAAAGATTACAGAAATGCTTCTTAAGGCTCCTGTATGATTGTAGTAAATCTGTGAATGATTCAACAATATAACACATCTTATAGGTCCATCAGAGCGTTTTATCTGAAATCTCCAGTTCAATACTGCTGTCATTTATTCTGAAAGGATATTATTTAAAAAAAAAAAAAAAAAACGTTTTGTAGATATGTTGTATTATCGGTGTATTGAAGTTTGTGTGAGAGAAAATGTGTTCCCTTAAGTAATAGAGTAGCAGGATGTGCTGAACTCTTTTAAGTTGTTTATTATTATTATTATTATTATTATTATTAGTATTAGTATTAGTAGTAGTAGTAGTAGATATATTTGTCCATCAATAGTCTGGAGGATTTTACAGCATTACTAGATTTCCTGCGATGCAGAGAAAGACAGCTTTCCAACCTTGGTTTATTACAAAATTATTTTATTTCAAAATAAACATGTTGTGAATATACTTTCAGAGTTTTGGAAAGATTGTCTTAATTCACCAATTTGTTTTTAATTAGACATATTGTTTTGTTTGCAGGATGTTGGACATACTGTTGTCAGGAAGAAAGTAAAGTAAAATTTTCATTTTGTAATATTAGCTGAACAAACACTGAGGTTAGGTTTCTGAAAACTAAGACAGCAAACTTTACTCCTTTAAATAAATGGTTAGAGCACATGCACTGCACAATACAACCCTTTCTTTTGTTTTATTTCAAATAGGTTGTCTCATTTTACTATTAAAACATAGTGGTCCAAAAGTGGCTCTCGATGGACAACTATTTGAGTTTCACGACTCATAACAATGAAGGTTTGCTCATTTCTAATAGGACAGGTCCAGTGCACCACAAATCTAAATGCCTTGAGTGTTCACACATTAAGCCTGCTGTGTGAGTGTGAGTCATCTGTCCCTCTGGAGGATCTCTGCAGTGGAGCGCAGCAGCCGCACACCTGAGCATAATCACCCACCAGGCTGCCAGCAGATATAAGAAGCAGCTGGGCGGCCAATTAGTGTCTGATGATTAACCTACGCTGGTAGTCTCCAGCGTCCTGCAGTCTCCCAGTATCTTTACAACAGTTTGTTTCCTATGAAGACTTACTCTGTACTTATCTTTTATTTTTCTGTAAATAAAAAGGTACAATGCAGTCAGAACCAAAACTACGACTTTCTAACCCATCGCCCAGGACAATGACTCTCCACTGGTTGATATCTCACATGCAGGAAAAAAAGAATTGAAGTGCAGGCAAACAGTTAAATATAAACTAATGTAATTGCCAGAGACAATGTCAGCTCAGCATCTAAAGAGAAAAAGACAAACAAACTTGTTTAAATGAGTAGCTGCACAAACATATTGTTGAACACATTGTACCTTTACTTGATGCAGTTGTCATTTTGCATCAAGTAAAGGTTATTTGAATAGCATAGTCTAGCAACAATGCAGTTTAAGTTTCTTTACATTTTAAAAGCAAAACAATAACCAATCATGAAACAAGCAGCAAACATTACATCTGTTAAGTACTTGCTGGTACGTATGTTAGTCCTTTATTCCTAGAAATGTTCTTCATGTGATAAAAGGCTGGCTTTCTAATTGTCTTTGTGTGTCTGAAGGTTCAAGTCACTACAGATTTTGAGCCTGACCTCTAGTTTCTAGCTGTAGTACCTTAAGCTGTGTGTTGACTCCTGATCGTTCCTCTGCAGGTCCAAAGATAATTACTTCTGTTTTGTTTCTGTTCAGCTGAAGAAAGTTATGACATATCCATCCTGCATTTTTTTTTTCTTTTTAGCTGTGCTCTCTGCACAAACAACTCCACTCTGTCTCAATAATGTTAAAGCCTGGGATGCTCTGGGAAGGAAAATCCATGATCGATTGGGTTCCACTGTGTTTTCAGATATGCTTTCGCTGCATAGTCAGTGTGTTGGGGATTACCGTTATGATGAAAAATTAAGCCACTGGAAAACAAATGCTTAGGGGCATGGAGAATAAAATGCAGGACTTTATTTTATTTTTTTTTTTTATCCTTCTGAATATTTCCTTGTTTATTTTATTTATTCATTTAAACTTTTAGGAATCACTAAAAACCTTCTTGTTGTATAGTAAATATCAAATGCAAAATGTTAGTGCATGACTTCTTGCTACATCTCTCTGTCAAACCTGCCAGCACAACCCACTGATGATCAATCGGACTAACATCTACAGACTTTGGAGGCCAAATCAACATCTGAAATGGGTTGTTGTGCTTCCCTAGCCATTACCTGAGCCATCTTTACTGTGAGGGAGGGTACATTAACCTGATAAAAGAGACCACAGGCATCAGGTGCTACCATTTCCATGAAAGGGTGAGAAATTCAATAGAAGCCGAGAAGGCTGTCCTTATTTGATATATTTCTGGGCTTGTCCATGTAGAATTAAGTCAGAGATTTCTGGACTATAAGACTATGAGTCACTCCAGAGTATAAGTCCCATCAGTCAAAAATATGGCAGTAAGAGAAAAAAAACATGTATAAGTCATGTACCAGACAATAAGCTGCTTTTAAGGAGAAGTTGCCAAATGTGAGGAAGACGTTGTGGTGACACATGTTCAACAAACCCATGGAAACCGTCAACTTTGATTTGGAAATCCCCTGGCAGTTTCTGACGCACCAATGTCGGTGTCTAAATCAGCGCAGCTGAGACGCATGCCGAAAATCTTTTGTGTTGCAAGAATGTTCACCTGCAAAGTCACTTATATTAACCTCCTTGGCAACTACCAGGGAACGGAGATGTAACTGCACCGTTCACAAGCCTCGGGTGTTCCAGCAGTTTTAAAAGGTAGCACCGACAGATAGAAAAAAGTGACTTATGGTCCAAAAAACACTGCATTGTGTCAACAGACTTAGTCTTTCATGACTCTATGATGAGACTATGAAGGATATTTGAGCTAAATTTCAGTGCCAAACCTTCAACTAAGCTATCTCATAACACATCTATGTGTTTCTAAAGCCACACTCTGAATTGCTTGGTCACATTGTATTCAATCTGAATTTTTCTTCTGATTACGCATTGCATAATATGTGTCTTTTTAGGATTAAATGTGTTTGAGATGATGGCCTCCCAGAGGACTCTGTGGTCACACGTAAAGTTCAATTAGTTTCTGCCTCTAAGTCATATCTCCCATGGAGAAGCTCTGTGAGTGATACAGAACATTAACACCTCAATTGCAGTGTTGTTTCCACACGTCACTCAGCAGTGTGAAACCAGATGGATAGCTCGTGATTGAGAGAGTACGGCGCCGTTGCGGTTTTATTGCTTTTGCGCCCCATGAGCAGTACTTATCCAACCGAACAGCAGTTGTGCACACTGAGTCAAAATACATTTGTTTTTTGTTTTTGGATAAGTCGTCGCATATGTGGTTGCGTGCCAGACAATTGTGGGTACATTGGCCTACTTCTTGATGTTTATTTGCTAGAAAATCAATGCAAATGATTGTGTTGAGTGGAAATGATTATGAAGTAGCACTTGGGAACGATTGGCTGAATTTGCTTTCCTCTCCTCGCCTTCTGTTTGTCCTTCTGCCACCATTGCTCTTTCTATCTGTTGCTTTACTAACAGCGATGGGGATGCCTTCGGCAATACATCCTCAAAGAACCTGCTAATAAACCTCCATCTCTGAAGCAACACAGGGGAACCGTGACATTTACCAAACTCTCTTTAAATTTAGACAAAACTTGTATAACTGTCCTGGCTTGGCTCACGTTAGCATAACAAGCAAAAATACTAAGTGCGAATGAATAATCTACATGCCTCTGTCCTCCATCAATCGGTCTTGCTGCCTCAGAGCCATCAGAAGGCTTTCTCCTCTTCTTGCTAACACCATCTTGCTTATGCTTGCCTACACTAAGCAAACTATTTAGTTGATCCAGCTCCTAGCAGGAGGTTGGTCTGGCATGGGAGAAAATAAACTCAACATATCACGCTTCTTCAGTCAGTAGAAAGATAAAATAAGCATGAAAGACCAAAAAAAGGGACCGCAAACCTTTTATAGCCTCTTTAAAATCAGTCATTATTTGCAACTTTTGTAAAGGGATACAAATGCGGAATCACACAGAGAACAAAAGAGTGAAAAACATCAAGGTTTACTGTACAATGTGTTTCAAAAATTCGAGAAGAATGTAGAGCACATTTTAATATTGGGGTTTCTTGTTTCTCGAAGGAAATAAAGAAGATGATCCTGAAGTAGCAAAGGCTGGAGAGAGAATCCTTACTGTTGCTCTTCCTGAGTTGCCTTTGTGTTGGTTAGTTGATATCCAACACAGATAAAAGTAAAGAGTAGGGACATTAAGATGAACCACTTTACATTGATTTGCATATAGATGTGAGTTCATCAGTAACAAGATGCAGTTTCGGAGATTAAAGAGCCATCAATTTTCATGTCTTTGCATTGATAAAACTTAAATCATTTAATAATGAAACCAAATAAGCTTTGACGTAGAGACTTGATTTTAGGGGATATTCTTCTAACATATACAGTAGTTTTATAAAATAAAACAAACAATTGATTTTGGGGGTCATTCCTCTTGCTGACATGCACTCTTTGCTAGAATGTCAATGATGATTAGCACCAATAAGGGGGACTGAGGCACATCTTTACAAACAACAACGTGATAAAGATGATAGAGCCAATAGAAATGCACAAACCGGCCAACTATAAACTACCACAACTAATGTTATTTCACGTTTGAGGACAGCCGCATGCTGTGAATGTGGAGGACCACCTATGACCCAGCTTTGTGTGCCTTGTCAGCCTCGTCTTGGATGAGGAGCTCCAAAAGTGGTGAGCAACTCTTTACCTCTCCTCCTTTCTGACAGCTTGCTAGTTTCAGGAGTGTTACAGATGCTCTCACCTTCTTCAAAGATATCCAGCCTTATAATGTTACTGAGAACAGGGCGTTCTCCATATTTATTTATTTATTTTTTCAGAATTTGTATTCCCTCCTTCATGTCATAAAAAACCATGGAAAAAATTATTTTTCTGCACCACTGCGTCTCCTCACTGGCATTACAGTTAATCTTCAAACAATTATGAAACAGAATTTGTTGTTTAATAATTTATAAAGCAATAACTTATAAAATAAACTTAAGTAAGTTTATTCATTGTTCGTTATATAGAAAATATGTATATGTAGTTACTGAATGAGTGTTAATTCAATATGCATCATGCCACGTCTGATAGATTTGCCACACTTTTGTTTTTCATTGAAATTAGGTAAAAGCAAATTAGAAGAGTTGTAAAAAATTTGTGAAAGATTGTTGCCTTATTAAAGTAACTAATTAGGTGTAATCAACTGAACAGTCTAATTTATTTGCATTGTCGTCACATCTTCAGTCAAGATGAAAAACAGTCTTCAAAAGTCTGCGTAAAACATAAAGTCTCTTTAGAATAAAGCTAAAATCTTTAGACTTTGGAACATCATAAATACTTTTCATTGCTCTCCCCTATTCTGCCATTGTGATAAAATGTTTCTTTCCTGCTTTTTCCATCATGTAAAACACCTTGAATTGTCTGGCTGAAATGTTCCATACAGCTAAACTTGCCTTGCCTTTCCTAGCATTTAAATAAACAGAATCGCTCGCTCTGTATTAGCCCTATGAGTGAATCAAGCAGCATCACTATTGAGAGTTACATCATATTGGGTCATGTCAGTTTTTCCATCTCTATAAAGTTAATCAGGTCATTGGGAGTGAACTGAGATGAGAATTAAATTGGTCACAGATCAGAAATGGGAGAGTTGTGAAGGAGAACAACCAGCATCAAACTCCTCGGTCTAACGCAGGTAATCATCCCAATAGAGATCTGATGGAAGATTTCGCCTACATTTAAACTCAAAAGAAAGAGAGCAGGAAAAAAAAAACAGACAAGGATGTTTGGTGTTTCTGAAAAAGCAGCTTCTTGTTAGGTTTATCACTGACTTTCCCACCAATACCCTATCATAGACAGAATAGCAGCAATGACTGCACATTTGTTATTAGCATTCCTGAAAATGCTGTGCAAGAAATGTGAGTGGGAGGTTGCTGGAGTGTACTGAAATGACAGTGGGCAGGCGCTTTGCCGTTTATTTCCAACACAGAGCGCATGATGGAAAAATGAGGTGAGAAAGCCAAAAGTTGGAACCACTTATAAAGTAAATTTGGAGTCCCTTTTATTAATCAACCACTTAGAACAAAAACTGTATTCTGTTGGATGGAAAATGTCTATTACTGGACTTGTTTTACCTCAGTTAGTTGATTTTCCCCAATAGGAACCATTATAACAAACCAGGGTATGGATAGAGTTCATATTTAACTTTCACTTTTTTAAAAAACAGAAACAGTTTTTTCACACTCTGGCAGCCACAATAGTAACATTTCACTTCATATATTAAAATGTCTCTTCCAGCACAGGTTTGATCAGCCCAGGCAAACATCGTCTTAACACAAATGGCATTATTTGTCTCACTGAAATACTTTTAGGACCAAAACAAGTACACATACGATAACTCTGTATGTTTCTAGATTAATCTGAACACTGTGCATCTGAATGGATTTCATTGGGCCAAATTTACCTCATTACTGATTTTAATGAAACAACCAGCTGAAAGATAGCAAATAAAAATTGTTTATTGTGATAATCTATTGTTTTTTTCTAATACTGAATATTGACATGCTTTCTATTCTGCTTTGAACAAAATGCTAAACTAACAGAAGTTTTAAACGTGGTGCATTTTTTTTGGGTTGTTGATTCTCGTTAGCACATTTTGATGAAAATGTTTTTCTTTTCAAAACTGGTTTAATTTGTGGCTAAAATCTTTGATCTATCTTTAAAAATAGAAATTAACTTTGCTGAGCAAACAAGGAGTCACAGTTTGTCGCTGGAACACGTTTGGTTGAACTACCTACATGTCAGTGGCCATTTTACAGCCATTCACACACCTACAAGGCCATATTAGACTCACTAATTAAAGTAGCACACATTAGTTTAAACTATGCAAAGAACAGTTCCAAGATTTAAACCTGTGATCTTCTAATTCAGAAGATAACCACTGGAGACACCAGGCAACCCAGATTTACAGCAGACAGCTGCGTTTCCAGGTGGGTCACATCGTTAAGTGGCTTCTCTCCTTGGTGTCATATGGGAGTGGGGGCTTACTGAATCATTACACTCTTGCTGAAGTGAGAAATATAACACAAGCTGTTTGCTGGGAGCCTCAGTGATTTTTTCCCATAACTTTGCTCTGCTGTAGAAGCTTGAGTAAAGGGATGTTTTCACTTGTTTTCCTGAACGTAAAATCACACAGAGAAAGGCAGAGTAATTAAATCCAAGTTTCTCCCTTAGCCAAATGGGGCTAAATCAGGAGATAAAGGTCATTTTATTTATATACACTAACACTCAACTGCTAATAAGAGCAAATGTTGTTTTATTTCACATCATATATATATATATATATAAAAATACTGTCTGCCTTCAAAAAATATTTACTGGCATGAGAGAAATTGTTAATGAAAATGATTGATAATGTAAAATATTGAGAAACCTTGTCCAGTTTTAATATTCACATGACGCTGAACTTAGTAGATACTTCACAGTACTTGCAGCTATGTTTGATATTTTGATTGGGATTATTTGACCTTAACCACCACACTGCCATGCAGTGAAAGGAAGGCGTAAGAAAAATTTTGCATGGTTTACAAAACATTTTCCAAATCAAATGTGTGCCCAACATTTGTTGAAAAAAAATTAATTAAGGAGACTAATTTTGAAAAGGACTGGACAAGTACCTGTAGTTCTTTTTATACAAGGGTTGAATTGTGTTTGCTTGGTAATTTTGGCATTTTATTTCATGTAAAAATTACAGCTGGTGATAAATGCCACACTAGGTTGGCTGATTTCTAGAGTTTTAGCCAAAGTATTGCATCATATTTCACATCTGAACAGTCCGTGTTTTTTCCTATTTCCATTTTTTCTTTCTATCTGGTGAGACGGACAGTTGATTTTTCTTCCTAAAAGAAAAAGAAAAAAAAGGACTAACATATATAGTCTTGCAAATAGTTTTTAGAGAAGCAATGCAAAGGAAAAAATAATAAACATATTTTTGGTTCTTTCCATAAATAACCATGTGGGGTAAATGCCAGAAACCTCAGACACTGGCTGTCTGTAGAATAGTGTGCACTGCGATGACTGAAAAGCACAGATTGTGTCTTGTCATTCAGGCCAGTGGAGTGGACAGACTCAAAGGTCTGAACTCAGGCAAGCATACGATAAATCTATTTATACAAAGGTCAAGTTTGAGCCTGAAAGGATTCATGACAGAATTCTGTTCCATAATCAAATATTAGACAGGGAAGTAAATATTATGACTGGCCAACTTATTTAAAATGTAAAATTTTCAATAAGTTGTTGCTTGTGTTTACGCATGCATATCTGCTTGTTCATCCTAACGTGTTTGCAGCAAACAGGAGCTCCATGTCAGACAGTGATCTGAATTCCTTCTTCTTTGTGGGGATTTATTTATTTATTTTTTTTCCATTGTTCCTCTCAGCAGGAAATGCAATATTGCCATTGCCTACAGCGAGAAGGCTTCTAATGCAGTTACTATTGTCTTTTCTCTAACATCCACCCACATGTCCGTATCTCTCCATCTCAGTCTGTCCTGGCTCATTCTTATCGACCAGGATTTACTCTCCTCTTTAAGCAGCAACACTTGTAGCTTTTGGGTATCTTTTTATTCGCCTACTCGTCTTTTTTGTCCCCTAAGCTTTTACTTACCAACATACTTCAATGTATTGATCTAATTAAGCTTAGAAATATGTGTGTAATTAGTCTCATTATTTGAAATGTGGTGGCCGAGATCATTTTTTTAACGTATTTTATTATTTGTGCAGTTGCATTTGATTTAAAATGTCTGTTTCCTCCCGTGGGAAATAGAGCAAAGGCAATGGTAAGGAAATTTAGATGAAATTCACAAACAGAAGGTAAAGAGCCATTTTCCAGGTAATGAAGGCAGAGGTGACAGAGATGGAGAACTCGTTACAGCTTGATGTTATAAAATCACCATCAGACTTCCACCTTCCCAGTGCCGTCCTCATCCATAACAAACAGTCCGTCAAACATGTCAGTACTTAATACAGAAAAACAGACTCACCTCATGGTGCCCCATCATTCATGCATACCATGACATTCACACACATACACACACATGCATACGCAGAAGCCACAGGGTCAAACCAAACGGGACCTGAAGGGATACGGATGCATTCTCATTGTGGCTGCATCCCAATCTGGCCCGAGCCCACCTGAGTAGCTCTCTAACACAGACAGAGATATACAGCTCAGTGGCTTGCAGTATTACCACGTCTGTCCCTTTTAGCGCCACAGTATGGACCACCGGAGCAAGTGATAAGCTGGGATGAGAGAGAACAAGACCGTGTGTTGGAGAAAAAGTGTAGTAAGGCAGGGAGGGGACAGGGACTGGCATATTTTTATTTCCTCTGCATCCATCAGGTGTTATCAGTGGGCAGAGACCACCGGAGCATGTAATGGGGAAGGCCACAAGATAGAAAGCGAGGTGGAAGGGAGTGGGGGAGATTGACTGAAAGGAGAAGAGTGAGAGGGAAATAAAAGCCAATTCCTTCAAAGTTTCATGCTGGTAGAGAGACACTACAGAAAGTGAATTAGTTTACAGGCTGGGAGAGCTAGAAGGCAGGGAATTGTACAAAGGCAGAGGTTTTATTCTTCTCCCTGTATTATTCTGTTTTTCTTTGGGGAAATCACAGATGATGAGAGAGGAACAGAGAAATACGTCTGCTGGATGTGGGCTTACAAATTTACCTCTGGTTAGATATGAAATGAAAACTCTTCTTCTACTGACATGGGAAGAGAAATTAATTAAGATATTTACAGTAACATGCCCTGTTTTTTCTTTCATATGCGACTGCTTCTCCTGCCGTCAGGCTAGTACTGGACCCATTCAAAGCAATGTTTTTGTTTCCTATCCACTTAGTTTACATCTATGTATCATTCAGGAACAAAAAAAGGATCCCAAGACGGTCAGCCCTCCATGTTTTATTCATAAAAAATGATCTTACACCTATTTAACGCTGCTTATCCATTTATTTCCTCTTTCAGTTAAGTATTTTCATCAATCATTGAGATTAATGGATCTGATGAATAGTCAAAATAATTTGTTACAGCTGTTTTGTGAAAAATGTGTACTACACTGTCTTTTAGTTTGTTTTAGTTCTGATCCTTGATTTGACCAGTTGCCACTTATGAAAGATGACCCCTGACCTCCTCAAGCAACTCAGAGCAACTTCCTGCTGATCATTATGTACTGGAGTCACATAATCATATTTTCCTTTCGCATGCCATTAGATTATAGCCATGAAAACCAAAATTTCACTCAGTAAAGAACCCCTTATCTCGTATTAAAACACTTGTTGCACTGGATATGAAATGTGCCATACTTATTAAAACTATTTCCTGAACAGTATGGCGTCATAGGAAGAAAGCATGCAAAGAAAGACTTTGACAACTATTCCTTGAGACCACTTTAAAGTATTAAAAGAAAATCTAATTCCTTGGAGGAAAAGAATGAAGAAATTAGGAGCTATTTAAAATCTCTGCTCCATGGCCCTGAATATCTGTGCGATCAAAAGAGAAAATGAAGGGCAGAGACATCAGTGCTTTGTGATAGTCTATGAACTGTATGAAAGACGGGTTGTGCAGCATGCCTGGCCTTAGGCTCTGTCCATGGTGCTAAATCAGAGGCAGCCTGCTGCATGCAACTGGAGTGAAATTGCCCATCTGTTTTCTCTGTCTTTGAGGGAGTATACCAGAGGGAATGCTAAAACAATAGGATGACAGTGTGATTAATTGATGATATGCTGTGTGAAGTCTAGGTGTCAAGCCGTGCTTCAGCATCAGCAGCTTAAAAGTTGGAAACAAAGAAAAAGAGAGAGAGGCTTGAAGAGACTCCAGGTGAATAAATAAAGCTGAAGCCGAGACAGCAGCAGATTATCACCAAGCTCTGGACAACTTGCAATGCAAACAAAATCTAATCGTGATCTCAGAAATTTCCATGAAACTCTACCAACTTTATGTTATCTTACCAACATAATGCTTTCAAAATTAGCTGAATAAATATCTCCTCCACCATTACTCTACCACAAGCAACCTGAACAATAAATCAAGACCAGGTGGTAATTATTCTTAGTTCTGAAAATCCTACTTTCTCAGTTGTGAAATGCTCAGGTGAGCTCATCTGTGTCTTTATTCCCTGTCCTGTTGCTCTGTTAAAACTGTACCAATTAATCTCTACTATGTGTAGCAGAATAATGCATTGAGTGTTCACTGAGCTTTAAATACTGGAGTTTAGTGGAACTTTTTAATTAACTTTAAAAAAGATATATTTCTAATGTAATCAGAATTCCATTTAATACCATCGTGCATGAATAAAGCCCATCGAAATTTAAAAAATTGCAACGCTCAAAGAAACACAGAACAGCTGGGATGTTAAGAATGAATGAATAAATAAATAAATAAATAAATAACAATCAGGTTTTTAGAAATTATTTTTTTCAGTCTGTTTGTCCTTGTCTTTTTTGCGCTGAGACCCCTCTCTGAATTAACCTGTAGTTAAGAGCCTTTTAATTGTCGTGTTTCTTACGATGTGACATTAATTCAGTGATAAAACCCACAGAAGCAGCAGCTGAAACAACATTGCTTAAATTATGCTTAGAGGTACCACTTAAAAAGTAAAACCTGTAACAATTTAGTGTCTTATTACTTCCACCAAAAAAAATAAAAATAAATCAAATTTGTGTTTTGGGAAATTAATGATGAAACTAAGCTGATCATATGAATTCAAATGGAAGCTTTGTGAGAATTTTTTTTTTTTTTTTTCCCAAGATAAAATTAAAACATGTATTGTGTAAGGTTGCAATTAAAAAGCAATACAAGCTTCCACTTCTGTAATTTAATCAGACTTAGAAAGGACTGAGACATAAACTCACATTGGGATAAACAAAGCAGAGGGGAGGCTTTCAATCACTTCTCATTTCCATTTCAAAACACTCCAATTTTCAGGAAAGGGAATACAAATTTCCTTTTGAGGTTTGAGTTTATTTTCTTGCTTGAAACAAATTGATCATGTTTGTACATCTGGAATGATATTTCATTCCACCGGTTAGGGCGTTCAGTTTTAACAGGACAGAGTGAGTGTGGCAGCACGAATGCATTCCCTCCATCGCATGTATCTCGGTATAATTTTCTCGTGGGCGCACCGCACTGACCCAGTAAATTATTAGCTCTTTTCATGAAACAGAGCCAGGCTTGATTTCCTACAGGTTCATTTATATTACCCTCCAACTGACCCTTTGCAAATACCCATTTCCATCAGTAAATGTGCGATAGCTCGGCGGCGCCACAGCAGAACGTTATTAGCCTTCTGCATTCATGCATTTAAATTTTTCTTTTCTTGTGTTTATGCAAGGTAAAGTATTTCACATGAGTGTAATTGTGGTCTCCTTTTATAGTTCAAAAATCACATAAGTTATTTTTTATATTAAAATGAATGAAAACTTTGTCACTTTGTTCATAGATTCTCAAGCATCAATATTTAAAATTAAGGCAATACATTTTCCAAATGTGCTGCTATTCTGCATGGAATCATTCTCTGAATTATACATTTTTTTTATTCCTTTTCTGTCCACATGAGTAGACTACATCATATGTAGAATTTTTTTTTCTTGGCTGACATAAATCCAGTTAGATTAACTTTAAAAAGCTGCAGAGATATTCTAACCCTTCCCTTAGAATGAAGGAAAACACCAAAAGCAGAGAAGAGTGTATAGTGATGTGCCATCTTTAGCAAAAATCAAAGTAAAACTCTTTAGTTTTTGCTTGATTCCCATTGCAGAGTTTTCATAGAGGTCTTCTGATAGGGGTGAAGTGGACTTCTCATTATGTGAAATGATGAATGCTGGTTCGTTGTCATGGTGGCAGCTTATAGTGATTCATGGTGAGGTATGGTGGAGTATCGTCAATAGCAGTGCCTCCTGTTTGTGGTGCCATTGCACACCTGTGTTGGTTGGTCATCAGAGAATTTAAGTCTGGACTGGACACACTAAACACATGACAAGGCTTCAATCATATCATACCCACACCAGGTTGGCATTACTACAAGTGAGGCTTTTTGAATTGATGCTGCTTTGCATTCAATCAAAGGGATTTCAGCAACCAACACCAATAAATACCAAACCGCACTGACGATCCCAGCTTTGAGAAATCAATGTCTGAGACTGACTCAGGGTTCTCTCCTGAGTAGGTCTTCTAGTTCATCAAAACATTTCTAACTTTCACCTATGAAAGGCTTGTGCAGGTTCAGGCTGAGGGAAACTGTAGTTGAAACCTTCAGCACCTGTCAGGCAGTGCAAAGATAAAGCCAAAAAATAAACTTATTTGCCGAGTACTATTCTAGAAGCTTTTTGATTTTCCTAACACTAAACCAAAAGGTCTGACTTAATTTATGAAAACACAGTAGGACATTTTAACCAATACAAAGGAGACTTTAAATATAGCTCTATCAGTCCTTTCTGTTTTCACTGCAACATTGTCAGATGTGTGCATAATAATTTGGAACAGCGTATTTTGAGTTTTTTATTTTTGAAAAAAATGCTGTTCTCATAGGGAGCTTTGTTCAGTAAAATTTGATTTATACTGTAATAGTTCATGACTTGAAAATTATACTGGCCATCATTTGCATTGATCTATACACTGCAATATACTTTCTTTTTTCTAAATTTCAATCTCAGGGTTTCAATTGGTCTATTTAAATATTACCTTTCTGCTGCCCTTTCTTTTTACTTACCCACTCTAATTTCCTGCTGAGCTCAAAGGTTAAACTGGGGAAATATTTTCTCATCTCAGTCACCATCCAGTGAGTTCTACTCAAAGTCACCTTTAATTCACCTTCCTGGGCAGAGAAAACCAGGAATACACCATGAAATAAAATAACAGCAGAACTCAAAGCTGGATGAACTCCAAATAGTTGAAAAGAAGAATCAGAAAATGTAACAACAATTGTACAATGCATCTCAGAAAAGGATCATTTACACGCGGCGATAAAACACAAAAGTTTTAAACACAAAAGTTGATAATAAAAATCTATGAAAAGCTTTCTTTATAAGGATCTAAGATTATCCTACAAATTGATATAGTAATAAACCAACACAAACAGAGCATAGAGGATGGAATTGATCTACGATCTTTTATCTAAACTATTACAACAGATAGTTTAGAAAAGCTAAACTATCTGTTGTTTAAATGAATGAACTACTGCGCTGTAGTTTCATTAATTTTTCCATCTACCCACCTCCCCACTGCTGCTCTGCATCCTTTTAATGATGGCTTTGCCAGACTTCTAACAAGATTAGATTTGTGGAGTAATATTTGTCCTGTTTGATTGTTTCTCCCACCTGAGCTGCTTCTCCTCAGCTCCTCCAGAGTTACAACAGGCCTATTGAGTGCTTCTCTGATTAATGCTCTCCTCTCCAATTAGACAGACCATAAAAAATTTTTGAAAGCATTTGATGACACTGTATTCAATTTAGGTGATTCACAGTTAAAGGGTATGAATACTGCACATGTTATCTGGGTTAGACTGTGTAATTTAATTGGAAGAAGCATACAGGGAAATGCAGAAAAGAAATGAGAGGTAGGATAAGAACATGAGGGAAAGGAAAAGGAAATCTGCATGGTGGACATTTGAAGTTGGTAATATTGAGACAGATGAAGATAAATCAAAGTACTGCAGAGAATGTGTCTCAAACACACACAGAGAGAGAGATTCTAATTACAATAGGAGAAACGTTGCCTTTGTGACGTATTAGTTTAATCTAAACTGAATGAGGGGGAAGCAGAATTGTTCCACAGAGCTGCAGTCAGTCCGTGTTACCAATGCCAACGCTTTCACATTTCCATTGCATGTGACTGAAACATTGCAACCCAGCCTCACGGCTTAATGGGAATCTGTCCTGAAACAAAAATCATTGCATTTGTACTGATGGACATGCAGAGGGTGTTTAAGTGAGCTGTGGAAGGGACAATGTGTCCCAGCCAGACATAGTGTCTAAAAGGCAAATATAATGCACAGAAAAGATTCCTGCAGTTTCAGTCTTGTTGTTTTTCAAGAAACGTAAGAAATAAATAGTGATGGAAGGCAAATATCTTAAAGCCACTTTATACTAGACAATATGCATGTTTTGAAAATATACTTAAAAGATATGTATGTATGTATGTATGTATGTATGTATGTATGTATGTATGTATGTATGTATGTATGTATGTATGTATGTATGTATGAATGTATGTATGTATGTATGTATGTATGTATGTATGTATGTATGTATGTATGTATGTATGTATGTATGTATGTATGTATATAAACACACAACACCTGAGCAGAAATGTTAACTCCCAGAAGTGTATTTGATTCTGATTGTGTACCTAGTTAGAGATGCCATCCCTCGGCGATGTCTTGTATCTGCACATCTGTGTGGGTCTCTTTCCGAGAAGTAGACTGCCTGGAGCTGGTTGGCCTCCCGGTTCCTCTGTGCCAGCTGTAATTCAATAAATAAGACTGACTGGAGATGGCTGCATTAGCTTCCCAGACCAGCCTAAGAGCAAACCATTCCATTTCTCTTTCTGGATGTGTGTGTGTGTGTGTGTGTGTGTGTGTGTGTGTGTGTGTGTGTGTGTGTGTGTGTGTGTGTGTGTGTGTGTGTTTCCAAACTTTAGTTGCTCCTTCTCTTGCTTCATTTTGTTAGGGCAATACTATTAGCCATTGATATTATTTAAATTACTGAGCATATTAGTTTGTGAATGTAATGTTCAATAATCACTTAAGTTCTAATGACATTAAAGACATATCTAATGATGTTGCAACATTGCTGCATTATCTCTGCAATGTAATGGTCTATCCCTGCGGGGGGGGGGGGGACGCTGCCTGAGTCAGGTAGCCACTGGGCGCGAGGCAGGCTTCATCCTGGACAGGTCGTCAATCTGTCACTGGAATCCTACGTCAAGTTTTCAGCAAATACCTATATTCAAAAACCCATTTGTTTTTGTGCTAAATTGTGTTATCTTTGTTATTTTTAAAGGTTCAACAGTAGAAATAGGACCAAACTGTGCCAGGCTTAGGCACTAATAAAACGGATTTTTGATAAGTTAGTTTGAAAAATAGTCTGAAAACCTTTAAAAGTATGTATTTTTTTAAGTTTCCATGTAATTGAATGTTAAGGGATTTATCACATAGTTGTTTTAGACTGCTTAGTTCCTACAAAATGTCATGAGGCACCATTGGTCTCTGGAGTCTTATCCAACTTGTCAGACTTCTCACAATCTCCTCAATGGTGTCATCTTGCAGATTCTGACAGTGATATTACAAGATGGGGAAAGTAACACATCTTAAGGCTTTCGGATTCTGAGTAATCTTAGGAAACATTAAAGCCTGATGGCTGACTGTTCAGAAAGATGGTGGAGGAAGTAAAAGGTTGGAGGTTTTTCATATCCGATAGATAGGAGACAGAGGTACATTCAAAAAGTAAGTAAGACACAATGATGTGAGGTAAAATGTTATATTTAAACTTGAAAGTAGATCCCACTCTCCACTTTCCCAGCCTCTCCTTTTAAATATAAATTTATTAAGATGTGCTACAGACTAGCAACTTGTCCAGCGATGAACACTGGAGATAGGGACAAGCCCCACTAGAAGCATTGTATGGATAAGTGTGTTCAGTTAATGGATGGATGGATGGATGGATGGATGGATGGATGGATGGATGGATGGATGGATGGATGGATGGATGGATGGATGGAGAAGGTAAGAGGAAGAGGCGGAGCCCTAATATCCACAACCAGTACCTAGTCGTCCAACCTCTTGATGTGCTGCATTTTCAACGTTTCCTGTTGCTATTGGCATCACGCCTCCAGAACTTTAGTCTTCATGATTATTGCTGATTCCTTGTCCTCAATCCTTCCCTCTCAACATACTTGCAAGCTCCCCATATTACAACAAGCCAAGGGAGGGTTGTATGTCTCTAGTTGAAGCCAGCTACACATCTCCAACCAAAGTCCAGGCTTCAGCCGCCCAAGCCAGGACCTCAGCTCTAGCTTTCAGTAGTTTCTTCTCCTCAAGCATTCAAAGCCTCAGAAGCATGAACAGCATCTCACGCAACACAGCTTCATCTTTTGCACCTGGATTTCTGTGTCCTTTACCAAGGTCCAGTCATTTTGTCTTCAGTAACACCTGCTGACCCACTCATCTTCAATCCTCTTTTCCACTTCCAGATAGTAGCTCCCAGTGAGATTTCCAGTATTCTTGTTCCCAGCATTATCATCATTAAAACATTTGTTTCTTCTGTCAGATCACAATTTCCAGAGTCTCCTTTGTCATCTTTATCTGCAGTGTTTGCCGCATCTCATCCACCTTCACCTAGACTTCATCCTGGTTTTATCCTGAATCTCAAAATTCCCCCTGAAGGGGTTAAAGGTGAGCCATCTCTCCAAGTTCATGAGTTTTCAAAGGAGGTCTGAAGATGACTCATCTCATCCAGCAACTGTCTGCAAATCCCCTAATGGAAGTAAAGGTGAACTGTCTCAAAGGGACTGCGGATATGAAATGGCTATAAGATATAATTTTGTACAGTTCATCAAATGAAAACACTTACGTTATCCCTTTTTAAATAAAGCCATAGTTCAGCTGTCATCCAAGGACAACCCACCTCCACAACTACCTGTGCTCTTCAAGCTGTTTAATTTGTTTGACCTGCTCTTGATTGTCCCACCAGCATCTCTCCTTTGACCCTTTGGTCATTGGGCAATCTTCCCAAATCCTTGGCCACCAAATCCGTTGTTGCTGCCAGCCTGAACTTTGTTCTGGATTTTGTTTCTTTTTTTTTTTTTTGTTTGTTTGTTCTGCAGGAGCTTGGAGTGCTTCTGTGTAGAAAGAGGATTATTTATGTTGCTAAAGTTTAGAAAGTCATTTGCTTTAAGAGACTTTTAGACACAGGTCTTACACATTTATTTTACTCAAACACTAGAAAATGTTGGCAGATGCATAGAAATAATCAAAAAGAGTTCAGTCAAAATATTAATATTATTTTCTGAGATTACCTTTTTGGGTATTATCTTCAGCTGCTTTTAATAATGTCAAAACATCTTAGATTTTTTGTTATATCAAGTCGCTAAAAGAATCAGAGTGGGTCATTTTCTCACCACGCCACTCCTGAAAACACAAAACATAAATTGTTTTGGTTAAAGCAGCCCCAGTGTAGATAACAAAATAAGGCATAAATGAGAGTGCCAGTTTTAAATTGCGTGTGTGTGTGTGCGTGTGTGTGTGTGTGTGTGTGTCTGTCTGTGTGCAGAGACAGACAGAAACCCTAGAAAATGGAATATATTAGATTTATTTCCACAAACAAGACGAGATAAAAGGGAGAGCGAGCCTCTGGTTATTGTTTCATAAGAGCAGACAGACTGGACTCTTCTGTGGTCGTCACTAATGTGCAGTTTGTGAGGCTATTGAGTCAACAGTCAATATCTTACTGTTTGTAATTCAGAAATAAAGTACAAATAGCGCACTCTCATTTGCATAAACGGAATGTAAATGTACATTTATTATTGATAAAAAAAACCTTTACTTGCCTGTTGCATCTCACCCATTATTTAAGTACTACATAGGTACTTCTGTATTCTCAGGTTTTTTCTCTAGAGATGTGTTATCAATTTCACTTACCCTGAGCTGTTTCATTTTTGCTCTCTGCTCATTTTATTTTCAGTGTGGCTTATTTTTGGGATTATAAACCTGATACTGGAAAACTATTGTTACTGTCCTTCAGGGCGTCTGCATGGCACAAGCTGCGTATGACATACAGATCCAGAGAAAGAGAAACATGATTGTGATAAACTCTCATCATAGCCGTCTTTAACCTCTCCTACAGTCAAACTAGTCAAAACACTTATTTATAGAAAATTATTTTATGGATAATTTGGGCCTTAAATTGAGAATTAGTGAGTGGAGCTTACATGTGAGAATGCAAATGTCCAGATATTCAGCCTGGTCTAATATGCAGCATTACTCTGCCAGCTGCCAAGTCAATATAGCATCCAAATGAGCCCATATTTGAATGAGACAGATGTTTGTAGAATTAAAGGTACATTTAAATGCAATGCTCATTACTGCTGGGGAGTTTTTTTTTTTGTTTTTTTTTTCTGCCTTGCCTTATGTGTCTTTCCACTTTCCCTGTGGTGCAGATGCACTAAAATTAGGTTATTAGAAATGGCAAAGTAAAAAGGTCCTTGTTCTGAATGAGTCTGTAGTCTTGTACGGCTCATATTGATGAAGGAAACTGAATAATTTTGACAATGTTTAATTGGATTGTAGCCTCATTAAGAGTTGTAAATAAATTGGTTTCAGTGAGGGTTTTGCTTTTTTTTTTTTTATCACCTATAGATAAAAAAAAAAAAAAACTTGGTTGTTAATTCAATATTTAGTCAACTCTAAAACAACTCAGTTCACAAATCCTCCTGTCCTAAAAATCTGGAACTGCATAAGTCCAGTTACAAAATTGAACTCTGCTGAGGTTTTGAAATCTTAAATTGAACAGTCAGTTGGCAGTAAAGAAAAACTCCTCGCCTGAGAGAAGAACAAGCAACAGAAAACTATGCAACATAAAAGAGAGAACCTTTTCTGCATGATGGAATGGTTGCTGCCCCCCATGCTGTCACATACAGACACCATAATTAGATTACGTGAACATTTATGATCTCAAGGTGAAGGTGGAGTTAGCGTAAGCTCAACAGCTTGTGACTTCTTTGACATCTGACCAACCGTACATTTCTGACAGATTTAGCAATTATCAAATCAATGATGACAGAAAGCTGCACACAATGTTTTCTAACGTATAGCCAGACAATATTCATGGGAGGAAGAGAACTGTGTGATGCAATCAGAAATAAAACGTAGCAGACACACAGAGGAAAAATCTGTTTTAAATGGACACTTGTAAATGTTTGAAGTGTATAAAATACAAGGAAAACATGTTTGTTTTTTGATTGATTATTATACCAAATTGTTCACTGATGTATGTACAAATGATTGGTGCCTTTCTGCAGCTTGTCAGCTAATCAATTGTTTGTAATTGAAGGAGTGTGAGCTAGATTGATGTCATTTGGTTGAGAGGACTGTGGGAAGCTTGTTGACGGAGGGAATAGCATTGATAAACTCACTGATCCCCGTTTGCACAGCTCAGGTTTCTAGAAATAGAAATAGAAACTTTTATTTCTTATTACTGAGTACCACCGTAAGTAGCCAAATGCTAAACACTAAAAGCTGTCTTAAAGCTGTCAAAGCACTCTGCACTCCCATAGACCTTTTATTGGCACCGCATGGGTTTTTAATTGTCTAAAATGGTCTCTCCATAAAGATGGAAATTAATTAAAAACCTTACTGAGCTTGGAAGAAGCAGCTCCCTTTCTGCATCTGGAGATCAATGTGCGTTTTTTTTTTTAAATATGCTTTTTTTTTCACTTGAGATTCATTCCTGTTAATAAAAGTTACAAAATAAGGCACAAGCCTGACAGTAACAGTGGAAAAGCACTCATGGAAGAGACAAAATTATGTAAATTAATTGTGTCTTGGTAAAATGTTTAATCGAACAACCAAATAGGTACTGTGTTCACCACATTCAAGTCTGCAGCAGTAGGAACAATAACAGATTATGACAGATTGCTATCATAATCTTTCCAACATGTCCACCTAATCGGATATGAACTGAGTTTTGTGCTGTGTTTGAGGCTATTAAACCAAGTGATACACTGCTGTAGCCTTAGTTTATTACTTTGGTTCATTTTTGGTTCAAACTAAAACTGGGAGTCAACTTTCTGCAAGTTCTTATTCTGAGAAAAGACAAGTCACATTGTGCAGCATAATTTATTAGGCCCTGCAGTGACTGTGTTTTCATGCCTCACTCTGACACCTCTCCTTTCCTGACCCTGATCACTGCAGCTCCTCTTTCGTGACTGTCTTTAGGTTTTTTTAATCTCAGCAGCCTCTCCCTCAGCTCCTTCCTTCTTGACCCCGGTAACTTTAATTCCCACACTTTTCCTTCTTATTCAGACCCTGGTCACCACTTTTAAAGCATTTTTCAAATTAATGGTGACTCACTGGATCCATGGGATATCTGTGATTTCAAACCAACTACAGATTTTTGGGTAGCACTTTATTTGACGGGTTGTGAATAAGACTGTCGTGACACCGTCATAAACATGACATAACACCTGTCATGAACATGAGTAAGTCTTCATGAATATTTATCACTGTTGTCATAAAGTGTCATTCGGTAAATCATGACACTTTTAATACAAAGTTGGCATTATTCAAAATGTCTTCGTTATGACAACTTGTCATTAACCAAGAAATTATGATCTGACATAAATTTGTTCTAAAAGTATTGCTGATTAAACTTTAGTTTTAATGACATAAGGCTACATAAATTTTAAAGTTAAACAAGCAAAAAGCTTCACATGTAGAGAGTTACATTTCTGACAAACTTAGGAGTCATTTAAACCTCCTCAATGTTAAAAATAAACTGAAATGAAATTGCTTCTATTTTTGGCATTTAGGCCAGCATGTCAGGTAGAATATGAATATTTTATACTTTGACAAACCCATTGCTAGTTTCTCCTGTTCTAGTCAGAATCAGCAGCTGTTTTAAGGCTCTCTCATATTGGTTGGATTCTAAAAATGACAAATCCACTGTTTTCCAAAGCAGATACCTTTGATTAGCAGAAATTAAAAGGCCTCCTCTGTGGGTGATAATTGATCTCCTAATAGTCCGTGGTGAACTGTGACTTTTATCGGGTTTTTATATGGCTTTTGCATCTGTTTTGCCTTTTTTTTTTTCCTTTTGGCATTGCAGCAGCTTCAGCTGACCTTCAACAAGCACTAAGAAATAAAAGAGAGCGCATAAATCCTGCCCAACCTTTTCCTCTTAGTCCGGCATGTTTTCAAAGTAATTTGAGTTCTTACTATTGACCTTGAAGATTCTTTGTGGCTTATCATCATCTTCTTTATCTAACCTTTTAACAACCATGCGAGCTCGTACGTAGACGGTGATTCTCAGCCGTTGAACCTTTACTTGTTTAGACACACTTCAGAAGAATAGAGGTCACAAAACATAGGTGGTCAAAACTTATAAACTCAAACAATATCTTACCAGCTGTCAGGGATGAACTTTACCAGCAGGCAAAGAAAAACATTTGCTGTAGGACTGAATTTACAAGCAGTTCAATAACCACTAATATTATTAATATATTATTTATCATTTGTAGTGATGTATGTAAGCTACAGGTCTCTCTTGTAAATGAGACGAGTCTCAAGAGATTTTCCTGTATGAATATAGGTTTATATATTTACCCAACAAATTCAAAGCAAGGATGTCATTTATTTTTCATATGAGCTGCCAGACATGTTCATTGAAAACATTTTTTACCAAAAATTATTAGACAAAAATACTATTTTTGCATTAGAAGATTGAACAAATCCATAGTCTTGCACACATTCAACCCTAGAATTCATCAGTGTAGAGCAACCAGGAAAAAATTAGATAAAAACTTGGAAGATTTTGGAATAAACTACCAAACATAAAGGATTTTTCCAGACACGGTGCTTGCAAGTGTATTTGAGTTAGCAGTGCCAATCTTTATTAACACAATCTGTATGTCGATGCTGGTAACAGTGTGGGAGCAAAGACTAATTTTAGAAAGCAGATGCTATACCGACGTTTTACTAAGTATTAAAAGCTATTCAGGCTGTCCTTCTCTACTGTCAACAGCCAATACTACAGATATCTCAGGCGTGATGCATTCAAGGACATTTGCCTATTTTGATTCATAAAGGGAACATTGTTAATAAGCAGAAATAGATGAGAAGAAACCTATTGCTGATTATGTATTTCATTTTACATTTTGCAAGGTGAAAAGCTATTCAAAGGAACTCATCTGTATTTTATCCAGAAAACATTTTAACTCATGGTAACCAAATGCAGATGAATTAAAAGTGTTTTCCCATCTTTTGTAAATGGGGTCATTTTCTAATCCATCATGTCGATTTAAATTCAGCTTTTACTCATACTGAGAAAATCTTTGCATGAATAAAACATTCTTAAACAGATTCAACACCTTCTTAAGCCTCACCGTATTATGCTTAACAGGTCTAAACAAATTATAAGATTGCAAAAGTATTCACTAAACCATACAAACCATTAAATTCAGGTGTGTCAAAGGTGCATGACATCCAGCACCAGCATGCAGACTCCTAGCATTTCTGAAACAGTGGACCACTCTCAAGAGCTCACTAAAATTGAGTGTGGTGCTTTAATGATATACCACTTCTACAATGAGATATGCCATGAACTGTTTTCGCATTATTATAACTATGTGTCAGTAAGTGGAAATGACAGCAAATCAGCTACAATGTAGGAGGAATCGCAAAGTGACAAAAATTCATAAGCAAATGTGGGTCACCAGTGCTGCATGGAGTCAATGGCTGCAGACATCCAAACTTCTTGTGGCCTTTAAATTAGCTCAGAAATGCTGCTTAATAAAGCACTTTTTGAATAAATTAGAGCAGAGAATGTGAGTCTTACCCAACATCAGCGTTTCACCTCAAAACTTCTGCTTCTAGAAGAATGGACGAAATTTCTGATTAAACGCGCTCATTGAAGCTGTCATATCTGCAATGAACGGAGTTTATTGTAATAAATACATTAGTTTGGAATGAGATGTCATTAAAATTAATGTTTATGTGGAGGTAAATGACCTAATATTTGTGGTAATATGACCTAATATTTGTGGTAATATGGTGCATTTAAGCAAAAGCATTATATCTCTATATTTCTAGCTTCCCATTTATTTCTTTAGATAATGGGAAGCTTAGATATTGTCATAAGTGTTGAGCAAAACCATCAGAAAAATACATTCAGTGCTATCCAAGACAATTTTCAAACACACAAAATGTACTCCGTCTAAATGATGCTTTTAAGCCAATTCTGTGTTTTAGTCATCTTTCCGATCTGCTGTATGAGAAGACACTCAGTCTATTTCTGTATTTGATCTTTATTTTGTGAGAACTGAGAATCCAACCTCACACTTGTAAAAAGCTTTGAAAGGAATGAGTAACAATATGCTGACTTAGAGTCAAATAAAATCCTTTTAGTTTTATTATTATTAGGATTTTATTATTACTGTATGCAGTAATATCTTCTTTTCATCTCAGATATCCAACCTGTTGTAGTTGTCAGCCGTCTTTAGCATGCAACATCCTAACTTTTTGTACATCTACAGATCTCAATTAGCCCTTTATTTGCACTGTTACATTGTTTTATTGTGAACATCTTTGTCTCAAATATTCAGAATTTACTATAAAAGCAAACAAATTGTCCTTTTCCTAATTATTTTTATTCTTGGATGAGTCAAAAAATAATTAACGCTTCTTTTTTTTTTTTTTTTCTTTTAAGCCTCAATCATGGGTCAGATGTCTCCAGAAAAGTCAGCTGGACAAAGAGAGGTGGAAGCGATGGGTGTTGATATTTTCCCAGCAGACATTAAATGTGATTTTATTTGGAATAGCAATATTAGAGAGAGGATATGTTTTGATATTATGTGTAAGGGGAGAAACTGTTATCAGAATTTATTGAAATGGCTCTCCGCTGTGTTGGTGAAAGCTCCAGTCTAAATTGTATTCACAGTCTCACAGTGAAAATCACATTTTCCACTAACAAGTGGTCTGGACTGTCTTGCATCTCATTCCCTTACTCAGTGTTGAAACCGATAAACACCAGAGCTGCAGTGGAAATCTAAGTTGATATCATCACCACATAAGCTATACAAACAGCATACTGATACCATAAACCTCAGTAATCGTGATACTGGCTGTCAAGCATGGTCATTTATATAGTGAATACAGTCGGGATGTGAGAATAATTCAGGCTTTTATTACTGGACAGCAATTTAGCAACTGCTTGCTGTGACATAATCATATTCAAGTAATGTCTATAATGATCCTGCAACTGAAGCTTGGCTTTACAGCAGCCTCTAAATCACCTTTGGACTCAAATGAAAGATGGTGTTTACTGATGTACAGTATGTGCATATACTGTAAGTGCAATTAACTGTGTAATGTTCTCTCACAGCAGAGCTAATTGAGTTAGGGTGAGATCTTTTCCATGTTGGTTTTTCTAAATTAATGATCTGCAAGAAGTATCAGTTTTGGTTATTAGATGACGTAGCAGTAATAAAATAAGTTGTTCTCACAATCAGTCACAGGTGTAAAACCCATCAGAAGGACAATTTATTCCCACCTCCATTGGATTTTAAAGTCAGAAAGAATATTCTCTGTAAATGAAAATTTCTAAATATGCATATTTATTCATGGGTAAAAATCCACAAACTCTTTAGAAAAAGGGAGCAGGGGTCTGTAAACTTCCATTATGGCATTTTAAAACTTTGGCTAAAAATTATCATAAGCAACAAAGGCTTTTAAATATTGATATGTTAACAAATGCAGAATTTAGTAGTTTTCCAGTTTCTTTAAAAAACTAAAAGCACCAGTTCTGCTTCTTTAGACTTATATTTTTATTGTCATTAGGTTGGAAACTATATACTTTTTTTTTTTTTACGTAGTTTTCCAAAAATATCCACATTCCACTTAATAAAAGGTCAGAGCGAGATGTGAGAGAAAGAAAATGTCAGGAAGAAAATGTGTTGTCTTTTTGCAAAGGCTTTCAAGTTTTAGTTTTTTTTAAGATGTAAGAGTAGAAATGCATTTGTGGTTCTTTAAAACTACAACAAATTTTCTACAGTAAATATTTATCAAAAATTAAAGTTGTCTTTTTAATCAATATGTCATTTAACATTTGCAGCTCTGAACTAGTTTTATTTAGATGGACTACAGGCAAAAATGGTTGCAGACCTTTTGTTGAGAGCAGAAGATCAAGTCCATTATGAGCCATTAATCAAAAATCAAGCATAAAATGCATAACGTCTGCTTGTTACCAATTAAATAAAAAGTAAAGAACATCTAACATAAACTTAGCTTAGGTTAGGCTCCTTCTCGATGCCTGGACTGCAAGAGGATGTGTCGGGAAGAAGTCGTTGAAGTCTTAAACATATGTGAGATGTGAAATGTCAGCATAATAAACACAGCCAACTTAGTCAAAATTATTAATTTAGCATAAACAAAAACATTTATTGCAACTAAATTTTGTCAGGGTGATCAATTTAGGCTCTGACCCGGTTGGTCAAGGCTGTCTCTTTTCAGCTTCTCTGTAGCTGAAGCTTCGAGCGAAAGATTTGCTATGAGGAGACTGATCAGACAACAATCAGACAATAATCAGACAAGAATCATTAATTAATGTCATAATGGAGGTGTCTTTATGGGATCTGAGACAAAGGTTTGTTTTGGTGGGTCAGAAATACCTTTATCTATATTTTGAAAGACCAACCTGTTATTCTTTATTTTAATAAAATATGCAGGAACCACTTAGAAATATTATGTGAGATATAATTTGCTATGTTTTGCTGAGCAGACACAGGCACACAAAATCCTCTCTTAATTAGTTTACTTTGCTGTCAGCTTTGCTTTGCTGTATTTTGTGAACCCCAAGAAGCATTGAACTAAAGAGTAATCTTAAGATTCTTCAAGCCAGGACTGTGCTGACTCGATGAAAGCAGAAAGTTTAAGTTCTAAACTAAATCATAAATTCACTAGCTTCAGAAAGAGCACTGTTTAATGTTCTAGGGCTCTGAATCCACATCACTAACCGACCTCCAGTGATTACCTCCACTACTGCCAACAAACATGCATCCATCCTCAGCCCTCGCGCTCACCGACAGCCCTTTCACTTTTCAATCGGTGATAAATCTTTCCATTCAGCAAACACCCCTCCGACAGCATGAGGGATCACCTGTCTGTGGGGTCTGTGGGAGCTCTTGTAGTTTGTATTTACACTGCCAGCATATTCAGTGTAAATGAGCTTGGAGGGGGATCAGAAGAGGTATTTCGTTGAGCCGGCGTGCACTTTGCTGATGCAGCCGATTTCTACCACCGTTAGCACACTTTACTGAGCTCCTGCTGGTCTGATGGGAGAGATGAACACATAAGAGAGATGCTGAGGTTTACTGGAACAGCTCACAAAATGTTTATTAATAACAAGTAACTACATTTCCAGAAGAGAATATATAGGTATCTAATAATTGTCAGCGCTAAACATCTGCTAATTAAATTTAATTTCAGTTCATCTTATTTTTGTCCTATTATTTCATAACCAATGCATATATAAATTTGATTTGGTCCAAATCGTGATGGTCATGCTTATCATTGCCATGACGAGCTTTATATGGATTAGCCTCCTGTAATCTAACATAAGGTGCCTCCCTGCATGCTGCATTCCTCCTAAATAGACAAATGAGCCTCATGGACTCATATGTCCTCTTGGACTCAAATACCCACATGTTTTCCCTCGCTCAATGTCGAAACAAAACTTCCAGGGATATAGTAAAATGGTTCAAAGATGGTTCTGACAGATGCCTGAAAAACTTTGAAAGTTCGTCAAACTAACTCGTGACTCCCAACATTGCCCCAGAGGCAGCACCTGTTGAGTTACAAACATCCAACTAGTGCACAGCATGTTTTGCTCCAAATGAGTGATGGTGGATATGAGACATGACAGCTGAACACAAAATGCCTCTGGCATGAAAGCCAGGTGAACTCTGGTCAACTCCTAAAGAGTTGCCTTAGATCAGCAGCACAACATCGTGTAGAAAAAGGAGGAACCTTCCTCTACAATACATTCAGGAGTCAACCCTGTCTGTTGTGGTTTTGCCTGAGTTATTGGACTGACTGTCAGTCTTACACACCTTACTCAAACCTCTGTCACAGTGGCAGTAATATTAAGAACATAGTGCACAATGAATAAATACATCAGCAGCTGTGGCATTTGATTTATTCCTATATACCACATGTCAATGATTTCCTTTATGAACCTGAAATGTTGTGAAATTGTACAAGCAGATCTGATATAAAATCAGGAAGCATAATCAGTCACAGTCACTGAACATGTTTATATTTCCACATGAACACAAATGCCTTTTAAAGTTGGTCTGATTTGGAATAAGATGAAGAAAAATGTCCATCAAATCAGCCAGACTTTATATTTGAACAGCCCTTTTACACTGTGTCTTTAAATCTGCTAAAAACCTCCACCATACAGCTGAAGGTCTGACTCATCAGTCAGTCACAAGCTGTTTGGACAGAGGAGATAATCACCGCCTTCTATTATGAGTTAGGTTGATATCTGTCAGAAGAAAGTTGTTTCAGGGACAATGTGCTGCAGCAGGATTGGTAACAAACTGTTCTGACATCCACCTGATCTTACGTGTCGGTAAAACAAAAGAGCTGAGGCAGAAAGCAGCAGAGCAGCCATGCTTTGGAAAGATTTACCCTCTGGGCGGATGTCGTTGTGTGTTTTGAGGGCAAAAAGATTTGTGTGGAAGGTTCTCCATTTCTTCACCTGATAACTAAAGAGGGTTGGTCTTCTTTTATCGGTTCTTGCCATCAGTCATTGGACAGACCCGCTTAATAATAAAATAGATAATGCTGAAAACACTTTACACACATTCCTTAGTTGGATAATCTCCAGTTTCCTCTAACCTCTAAAGTATCGGAAGTGGTTGAATGTTAGAAATGACAATGAAGCTATTCAATAAACAAAAATAAACCAGAATAGGAAGGCTGAATAGGCATGTCCTTACTGCTTCAACTCTATTTGAGTTCATCTTCCCTCCATTTAGGCCTCATTCTTCTCTTTTATTCACTTCTCCACGTTCTGGGGGCGAGATGAGCTCAGGAAAAATCAGTTCCCTGAGACCCATGCTGAGTCTCCTCCTCCCAAGCTTCCTTCAACAAGCCTCATCAGACGACTCCGTCACATCCTACATGAATCATCTTCAAACATCTTGTTTCATTAAAACTTTAAACTGGTGGCTCGGGTGGCTGAGCGAATGAATGCAACTTCGGAGTTCAAATTCTGTTCCTTTAAGGGACAATCAGGGGGATTGTCCTTGCTAGCAAAACTCCAAAAGAGTTTATTGGTGACTGCAGCAAAAGATGCTTTTACAATAATATCTCAAAATGAAACTAGTGTAATATAAGAAAATGTAGAGAAAAGAAAAAAAAAAACAGGAGTATGAAGACATGAACAATAACTTGAAGGCTTGTGGTGAGAATATGCATAAAATCCCTTTTTATGACAGACAAGAACTCCATTCAGTTAAACTTAAACACCCTGAAACCAAGTGTAGCAAATCGTCCTGCAGTATAGCTTTACATAACATCCTATTAATGACCCACATATACAAATGGTGTTGTGTTTGGTATCATCTCTCTTCATTGGATCTTTAATAAACTCATATTTCAGGTCATTTTGTAGCACACCTCCTTGTAATAAGGGGATGTTTATGTCCTCTAAACGTTCATATTGTGACATTTGTTACCACTGTTTTCAGACAGATGAAACATTAAAATAAGAGGTTTTATAATTCTGTTGAGTAAATGTAACAGCTACACCTGTCAGAGTTGCAAAGGCCCTCTGACTGAGCTTTTAGCTTCTGGCTTTCCTCCAAATGACCAAGTAATTACCCTGTATTAAAACCAACCCTTGCTGACTCTGTGCAAAAAACCACTCGAGATCACAGGGGCAAGCCTAAGTGACAGTTTTTCTGTGGCTGAAAGTGCACTCGGCAGTACTTTCCTGTGTTCACAGGCGGCTGACTGGTAAAAGAGTCATACCTCTGCAGCTACAACTAGAAAGTGGCTTTGTGGGAACAACCCAGAGAATAAGCGCATCATCATAAAAGTGTTTTTAGGCAATTTTGTGGCTCATAATTTGATTTGAAAATGTCTTTCGAAGTAGGGCCAAAAATAATCCACTTTGACTGTGATGGTTCGCAGTTGTAGAGAAGCTTGCTTTCCATGTAAATGTTACAAAGAAAACAAAATGAGTCTTTAAAGGGCAATGAAATGCTGCTGGAGTATCACTACAATTATCTTTAAGGAGGAAAATGTGAACAAAGCAGCCATAAATGCCAACAAGGCCTCCTGCCTGTTGTATTACTTTGCATTAACTGTCCATTTGTGAAGCTTACATAACGTCAGAAATGCATAAAAGTGATAGTGCTTCATGCCTCATGCTGTATAACCACAGGCAGGCTCTGGGAACAGTTGCAATGACCATCTATTAACATCTGAAGATGGGAAAAAAACAACAAAAAACACAATAAGACTTATATAAAGATAAGTCTTATTGTGACAACAAAGTTAGCTTCTTCTTCAGTTATATTGTACTCGAGTAGCAATTTGTTGTTCTCTTCACACGTCATTGATTGCTGATCTATATCATTATAGCAAACACCCACACAGTTTAACTCCGACCTGAGACCTGCTACTACAGAGTCAGCTCATCTCGTTGCTTCTTTCAAACACGCCATGTTGCAGTTCTTGGTGAATCCAAACACTCTTCTAGTACCAAATGCTGAATGACTCAGCTATTGTTATTGTCAGAATGTTTCATTACAGCCATCTGGAGCCATCAGAGACACAGAACCACCACGTTGCACATATTTACATTTACATAATCTCAGTCAAATACTACAGCACAGATTTACCAGAGGGTGGCTGGATCATTAGACTACTAGGATCCAGGCAATCATTCTTGAGTCATTCGTTCAGAGATACCTTGCTGTTTCTTGAACCTCCCACCACTGACAGTTAAATTTGTGATTATTGAACCTCCTTAGTGACAAACCTGAAATTAAGCGGAATTTAATTTCATTGTTTTGCTTTTCTAGTTAAGTTAGCCTATTTTAGAAATCCTGTTGAGGTGTGCTTTCTCCAGTAAATGCACAAAATATGTGCACACATTTTTCCACACACAAGCTTAATAAGGAACACAGAAATTAGTAATAAGCAAAGAGGATAACTTTAGAAATAAGTAAATAAAAACAATAGTTTGATAGATAGTAACACATTGACTTTACGCTGCAGTAACTGTAGTAATGTTACTGAGGTAACATTACTACAAACATTAACACCCATTAACATCGGTGTTAATGGGTGCTAATACCCATGTTAATGAATGGGTGTTCATTAACACCCATGTTATATTGAAAGACAATTAAAAAAGGGATTATGATGTTGTTGTTGTGACTAAAATATACCAATAATTCAGTTTAATTCTGTTTATTCATATAGTTCCACTTCACAACACATCGTCTCAAGACACTTTACCAAAAAAAGTCAATTAAATTCAGCCAAATATACATTCCAATTTTTCCTACTTATCAAACCGTCCATTAAGCTCAATTTATTACTTACGTTAGTTTAAAACATTTTCTATATGGGGAAACCAAATAGATCGCATCAAGTCATTGGCTTCTAGCATTCTCTTCTCTATGGATGAGCCCATAGAGAAATGTTTGATCTGGTAAGGCGTTCCTATTGCCTAGCTGTCCACATAAAGGTTAGTGATAAAAATCACTCTCACCTTTAACAACTAATGTGGGTTTCAAAGTGAAAGCAGCTTTCAGAAACAGAAGCTTTGTTTCATTGTGGTGTCTTAACAATCAAACCAATACAAGCATGTCTGGAAAGAATTACCTGCAACACCCAGACTGGCAGCAGGTTCTTTATGCTTCATCATCATTCAGCACAAAAGTGAAGATGTGCCAAACAGACTGAATAATTACATAGTTGTATGAATCACTGACCGTCTGTTTATAATGTAGGTTGTGAAGCAGCATGCTGACCAACCCTCATCTGCCTCAAACTGATGTCACTGTTTGCTAAGTGTGCATGTTTCAACAGGACTAAGACAACTTTGACATGCACAGAGATAAAGAATGCAGAATTCTTTATGTAGATTAGAAATGCCTAAAGTACTACAATAAATTTTGTAAACAGAATTTATCCAATATCTGCATCACAACATGGACTGAATCGTTCTTGGATTGGATACCAGACTTACAATTATACTTACAATTTGAAAGTTCAAGCTTAATAACTTTTTTTTTTTTTTTTTTTGCACATTTACAGTCAAGCCCAAAATTATTCATACTCCTTGCAGAGTTAGGAAATTAAGAAATAATTTTATTCAGTCTAGAAGTTTGTTCTGTTTGGAAATGTCACATAGACATGATAAATAGAGGAGGTCTGCAAATGAGGAATTTGGAACTTCAGTGATAAACGTAACTGAATTACAGATTTATATTTTTTTATTCCAACCATTAACCCGTATACCTACTATGAAGTAAAAGAGTATTTGAAAATTTTAGCAGCCGATGTTACGCCATATTTTATGAAACTATTAAGGTTTAATTCCTTGAGTGAAATGAACCTGTGCCCTCTTCAGTCCCAACTCTGTTGCCCCGACATTTGAACCCAACATGCACAGACTCAGACCTCCTAGGAAATAAGATAAAGTGCATTTCAAGGACGAGACCCTGCAGCCCTGTATTCGTGTTGTGAAGCTGTCATGGCTCATCTCTTTCTCTGCTTCTGTTCTTTTACTCTCTTCCTCCATTTCACATTTCTTGTCTTGACATATTTATTTTGCTTATCCAAACGTCCTCTTCATGTCCAACTCATTGAGGAAAGCATTGAGGTCACCTTATTTAAACAGCATTTATTTCTGTTAAAGGTCAAAACAAAGTACACATAAAAAGTCGAGATATAATGGACACTAGGCATGCTTGGAACTAAAACTTTTGAATCAGATAAATGCAGAGTTTGCAAAATATGTATCCAATTATTTTAACAAATGTCACTCTAGACTCTGCATATATAGTTGTTGGGAGAGGAACAATGGCAACAAGTAGAAACAATTCATTGAAAGGGGATTGTTTAGTGCAGTATTCTTAGTAAAGACTCTTCCCAGAAGTAAATTAACGACATTTTCTCATCTGATTCATGTTTTTAGATGACTGGGTTGACTGTCCAAGTTAAAAAGCAGTGAATATATCAATTGCTAAGACTTACTTGAGTGCTAATTTTAGTTGTGCTAATTTTAATACAGTAACGAAACTAAAGATCTTCTCCTGCGTTTTTAGTTAGCAGAGTTCATCTTCCTATTATCCCAAACACACCTGACCAGTTCAGCACAAAAATAATGAACATAGTTGTTACATCCCATAACGTAACTCCCTCACTAATAACTGTCAGGTGAATCAAAACTAAAACCGTACACTGCAGTATGTATGCGTGCGTGCGTGTGCATGCGTGTGAGCACACACACCCGCACACACACCGAGAGAGAGAGAGAGAGAGAGAGAGAGAGCAAAGTTTAGACAGGAGCAATGCATCACTGAGGTGAGCACTACAGTTTACCTCCAGGGTCCACAAAGAACACAACACTATACAAAAAAAAACTTAAAATTGATTTATCCATGACTACACTTGGTGATTAAGATTAATAGCAAACCTGAAAGTGGACATTGATTAACTTGTCCAGAGGATCCTTTGGTTCTTGGATGCAGGTCATAAGGTGCAGTCTCAGCAGATCATGCTTATTCTCACACTTCCCACTGACATTTAGTGAGTTTGGAGGCAGAGTAAAGACTTTGGGATCTTTGCGGGTTTTTTAGTATATTCTCACTGGTATTCGGCTCACTAAGAGTCAAAAGGTTCTAAAAGAACAACTTGGATATTAAAGAGTCCGGGGCTTTGGCAGACTGTTAAAAGGTTAAGACTGTCCCTGCAGTCCCATGTTGCCAAGGTCATTCCTACTTTTAAATTAACTCTAGTTTACTTTTTGGAGTCATGTTTTTTATTACCATTTAACTTTTTATATTGAAAAATGAACAGAGAATCAACTGGAAACAAATGGCCACAGTGCAACTTTTACAATCCGAAGTGGCAGTGAGTTTACAGGAAGTAATAAAATGAATCTGAGAAAAGCAACTCTAATGTGTTGAAGCGTAGGAAAAAAGAAGGTATACATTCTACCAAATATAAAGTTTTAAGGAATAGGACCTTATCTTAAGCAATGTCTGAACTCCTTTATAAACTCAATCAATCCCATGAACCAGAGTCCAGTTGTCAACTGTTTTTCTTTAATCAGAGAAAACAGAAAACTGAAAAGATTTGCAAAATAAAAAGATAAATAAATAAATGAAGCACCAAAATGTAAATAATTTGGCAAGGGGAGTGTTTAGTTTAGTTTTCAAAATTAGTTTTTTTCATAGCACGAGTCACATACATACTGTATTTTGTTTTCTTTATAGCTTTCTAATTTTCTCTTTTTATTATGTAAAGCACTTTTAACCACCTTAGTGCTGAAATGTGCTATACAAATCAAGTCGATTGATTGATTGATTGATTGATTGATTGATTGATTGATTGATTGATTGATTGATTGATTGATTGAAAAAATGGTTTATGACCACAGTGGAATAAGGTAATATTTCCAGCCTTTCTGCAGCTCTCTGTCTATCTGCAATATATCTGCAGTAAGAGAAAAGAAGATGTCTAGAAGAATAAATCTACATAGACATCTGAAACATCAATAGGGAATTCTGACATTATAGCTGCCTGTATGTGCCACACTTTCGATATCTGATCAATACATGATGGTGAAGGCTCCATTCAGTTCAGTTCAAACCGACTGTTTCATCAGGGGATTGAAGCTTCATTCATTAAAACTAAGAAAAATCTGCTGAAGTGTAGAAATAAAAAGAAAGAAATTAATATTGTTTGTATAATAAATAATATTTTACATTGTTTATTTTATCTATCTTGAATTTAATCAGTTTAACAGCAGTAAGTGGATGTTTGTCCTGCTTTCAAAGGTGCAGAAAAGTTATGATCCTGTTTCTCTGTGAATAACTTCATATCAAATCATTTGAAAACTTTTGATCACTTTGTCCAAGATATTCCTGAAAGTTAGAACTTCATTGATTCCCCAAAAACTCTTTTTCCAACAGGAAACATGAGGAAGGAGATGCAAAATATTGTTTTTGTATCTGTAATGTTTAGATAATTTCTCAAATTATACAGCAATGGAGATGGGAGAGGCAGAGACATCACTTACAATTTAGCTAACTGTGTGTGGCAATCAGAAAGTATATAAAAAATGCATTTGCAGTTAAATAAGCAATAAAGTTATTCAAATCTCTCTTCATGCATTTTAATTGCTTTCAAACTAATCTCCAGTAAGATCATTTTAATATTCCTTAAACAAGCCATGCATTTAAATGCTAAACATCCCGAGCAACCAACAGTCCTTTCACTAAATGCAAATAACTAATGAAGGAAGTAATTATTATTTTTTTATTACTATTTACTTGCAGTTTGTGTGCGAAATCTCTGATTTTGGGTTTTGCCTATGAGTCTCCTAATCCTACAGGGAGGATTTGAAAAGTTTGAAGTCATTCAGAGAATTAATTGTTTGTCTCAGTAGTTGTTAAACTGTTGATAGCAGCACTTTTATGAGAAGTTTTCCTCTTTGAAATCCATTCACTAATGTATGATTCAGAAGATAAGAGGACAGAAAGTTATATGTCACAGTGGCACCAGGAAAATGAAAAAAAGCAAACACCTTAAAGATTTCTCAGGAAATTGAGTTGGAGCGTGAATATTAAACACAGTGTTGCATTTGACGGTGATCTGGCTGATTTTCTTTAAAATTATAATACTCAAGTGTCTAAGTTAAATGGACAAATCTTGTACAGTTCACCAGGGAAACAATGTTTTTGCCAGGTGATGAAATTAGTATCTTCAATCACTAAACCTCATAAATGTTTGCGCTTTAGATGTGGAATGTTTCCATGCCTTTTTCTCACATAGGTTAAGAAACTTTCCATTTGATCGGCGATCTAAATTTTCACTCCTTTTTGTGCATTTAGGTTTGAAACCAAAACGCCAGTTTAGGACACTGGAGGATCGTTTTAGGGGATTTATCTGAAAGCAGGCAAGTTTGAGATAGGTGTGCTTTTCCAGAGGCTCAGTGGGACTTTGATCTCCTGGGTTTTACGGGCTGGACTTGTGAATGTCTGAGTAAGGCAGGCGTGACCTGAATGAGGTTTTTTTTTTTCCCAGAATTGAAGCTGGCTAAGGCGAGGGCAAGCAGCTGTGATTCTGAAGATGAAAAGCAATGCTACCACAGGCAAGAGCTGAAACATGACGTTTATGGAACAGGAGATATGTACTGCAGGCTCCAACCCGAAATACCAAGAACTCAATTTCAAGAGGAACCAGAGGAGAAAAGAAACCTGTTGGACATTTCCTTTCCCTACAAGATTTTTCCACAAAACCCCCTATATTTTCAGCAGTAGTATAGTAGTACATTTCTTAATAAAAAGCATCTATTTGCCTGCTGAAAAGGTGGTCTCGAAGATCTTGGATCAGGGTGAAAATCAATTTAAATGTAACCTGAAACAAACATAATGAAAGTTAACAAAGCTTGTCTTGGAGGACATAGCATGGACACAGAAAGACCTGAGGAAGGAACAGTAATGAGGCAGATAAGAGAACCTTTCAGCGGTAATGACATCATTAATTACCCAGTTTAACACGCTCTGACAATTACAAATGACCGAGAAGCAACAGGAAGCAGAACAAGAACAACACTTCAAAATAAAACAGGAAAAATAGTTAAGTGGACAAAGTTCATGAAATAATTAACCTCTAAAAATGTGACTGCATAATAATACGAGTAATGAATGTTTTAATTTCCTGGGCTCTTCGGAGTCAAATCAGCCCTCGGGGTCTAACCCAATAATTAATGTGCAGACATATTAATGATGTGACTTTTCATGTAACTATTATTTCAAACCTATAAAAGGCAACTGGTTAATTAAATCATCCTTTACAAAAGGTGACTACATAACATTCACAAGATGGTAATAGTCTGTCTTCCGTAACAAGAGAATACCAGAATATTCTCTTATTTGACATTCAAAGCATCTAGGAAGTGGACAAAGCAATAAAGAAATTCTGCCTGGATTAGTAGATATGGATCGTCTATATTTATGTAGACAACAGAGCTTCTTCCCAAACATGTAAAATTACATTTGCATAACATTTATTTGTCACTTTAGCATAACGCCTGGAGAAGCAGCAAGTGGTGCAGAGTGTCTCTGAAAGTGACATTCACTGCAGATTCAAATTGTATACTCAGTGGCTACTGGGAACTTCCAGAGGTGGATTAAGTACCCAAAGATATTACTCAACTGAGAACGACTTCAACATATGATTTACTCAAGTAGAAGCAGAAAACAATTTCTGTTACTTAGTGATCAGAACATCGGATTAAATAAATCAGACAAATTAAAAGATAAGGTTTCGTCCAAATTTGGTTATATTAAATAAAGAAATTAAACAAATAATATAAATAACATATTTAGGAAGACACTAATTTAGTCAAAGGCACACTTTTCCAAATCTAATTTAATTTGAGCTTCTAAAACTAATGTAGTTCTTGATCTCCTAATGATACAACAGCTGGTGTATAAACCAGGCGTCTCACTTTAACTGTAGGTTTCTGTTTCTGCCTTATGCATCTTCAGCTAAGATATGTTTATTCTTCATTTTGTGAAGTTATTCACTCTGGAGTAGCAATACTTCATCATAGTAATGCTCAAGTAAAAGTAAAATGTGCAACATAGTAAAACAACTTCAGAAATTACGTGTGGTTTTTCTTTTTCAAAAAAACGTTGTGTAGTTACTACCAGGCTAAGGTAAATTCCTACAAAAATCAGGTCTGACCAAAATTCACGACTTGAAAAGTCTTCAAAATATCCAGATTAGTTAAACAATGCAAAAATAAAAGCAGCACAAATACTAAGGCTTACCGCATTGTGTGCTCATTAGATCCTTGCTACTTCACCCCCTCTGACTTCGACACTGAATCTTAAATGAATGGCAGACTCTCATTAACCTGTCAGCGACCCTTTATTTCTAAGCACAGTCTTTTCACTCAATTAGCTCCTTTGCTCCTCCTCCCCCTCTCAGCTTCCTGCTCATCTTCCTTTTGCTGCCACTGCTGCAGTCCCCTCTCATGAAGAATCACAATGAGCATGTACTGTAATGCCAATATCAACTCTATGAAGGATATAAAAACCTTCTACAATTTTCATTGTGAAGGACCTTCTGCCAAATCACAAAGCCTGACAAATCATTACGTCTCTTAAGCAAAATTTTACATCAGGTCGGTTATGTATTTTTAGATAATTTTTCTATCTGAAGTGTAGCAATCTGAACTTTATTCTATCTCTCATTTGATTATTTATTTTCCCTTTGAGATCAATCAAGTATTTTTGAATTTCATACAAAGTCATACATGAAAGCTGGTTGTTACTTTGTGCTTCAAGAGGTGCCAACTGAAGATGTTATGTGCATTATAATTGAATAGCGAGAAAATAAATGCCATGTAGCGATGTGCATACGTAGTAAATTGCTGTTCAATTCAGCTGAGAGTTGACAAAGGCAGGCAGAGGTGATTGCTGTAAATGAGATGAGCTTCAAAGGTGCCAAATTAAATTTGCATCGTCGTACAACTCCAAGGTTATTGAGCAGAAATAAGGTAACGGCAGGAGAATTTAGTTAGACCAGGACCAGCCCAGGAATTAGCTGCCTTCTGTTTGGACACTTTGTTCTTCGTTTTCATCACGTCTTGTTCTTTCTCAACTCTCTGGTGAGCATTTTGTTTGTTGAAATCAAGACAATGTCCACAAGATTTTTGGAATCCTGGCTAAATTTGATACGTATTTATATTAAAAGTTACATTCCTTTTAGATTTTTGTTTCTTAGATATCTAGATGCAGACTTGTTTTTGCTGAGATCAAATGGTTCAAAAATGTATGTAAATATATAATGTATGAGTCCAGGATTTCTTAAATGTGCACTGTTCAGCTTTGTCTTATTTCAATGGTTGCATTATTATTTTTTAAAATTCAACTCAGTTCGTCGTCTGTCTCTGTGACATTCTGCCAAGCTGTGTCCTCTATGTGTTCTTCTATGTGGAAATTTGTATTCTTTCTGCGTATCCAGCATTTTTTTTATGGGACAAGCAGCTTGTGACCTTCATCTTCTATTGTTTAAGCGGAACATAAAGGAAACATTTTCCTTTAAGTTCCTTTCATTTTCCTTTAAAATATATATTTTTTTATTTTGTTTGTATGTAACTTTCTATATTTTGCTACAGCTAAATTTAAGTCCAGTGTAAATAATTTATGTCATAATGTAAGCTGTTGTTTTTTGGGGGGTTTGTAACATTCAGACTGCCTCTTTGTTTTCTTATATTTTATGACATTTTGACTATGCATTGACCTTGATTCTATTTTTTTTAATCACTCTGTACGTTTGAAACTTTAGCTCCAACTGAACCCCTCACTACTGTCAAATTCATCGCCACAAACTAAAATGACTGGTTGTGAAGCATTGAGCAGCTAAGCGTATAGGCTTGTAAAAAACAGTCAGAAACCTTTGCAGAGAAAAGTCCCATCAGTATAAGATTAGTAGTGACGATTGCACTTAACCATTTTTCCAAAGGTCTTTGCCTAGAAGAACGACGTGACTTCATGATAATCAAATTCACTCACTCATTTCACTGAGAACCACGTGGTCATTATTGTTTTTGGTGGTCTCATGACTTCTTGTGTATGAAAAAGGTTGCCTGTAGAAAGAAAGCTTCAGAAAATGTATTGAACAATTGTGGCATAGAGTTAATTTTAACTGAACTACATGTCATGCAGAGCTCATTGATTAGGCTCAAGGTTGAGAGTGAACCTCAACCTTTGAGGAAGAACACAGGTATTCACATCTATTACATTTTCCACATTTTAGCACATTACAGTTTCAGATACTGACAACTGCAGCAGATGAGGAATACCCCACAAGATCAACAGCTTTCAAGATGCTCATCGTTTCACAGGCTCATCTTCTTTTTTCTAAAACGAATGTTCACATTGTGCCTAATATATCCATTTCCCCAAAACACTAGCAAAAATAATGAAAGTAGACAGCTTTACTCTTCGCATGAAACAGCATAAGGGGAGGAATGTTATTTTTGTAAGGCATTGTGTTAAATAAAGTTTTAAAGGTTATTATTAGCTGTTCAGTCACACAAAAAGCAACTAGCTGCAATCAGATGTTGCAGACCACAAGTAGTGCAACTACAAATGAGGTGCTGTTGGTTATGCATATGAGACTGCCAAATACTGCTGGTGTAATGTGTTGCTCAGTAAAGAATCATTGCTCGGCCAGGTATCCACAGTCTCTTGGCAAAAACAAAACAGATCGCCATGTTCTACCTGTAGAAACTAGAGCAACTAAACAGCAGGTACAGATGGATGGTAGGAGTGCACGGCACCATGCTGCTGGCACACACACATCCAGGCAGCCAAACTGAGAGTTTTAAGCTCCACTCTGTAATCTTTTTCCCCAATTAATCTTCAGATTCCTGCTTCATTATTAAATTAATCACAGGGAAACAGAACTAGAGGTAATAATTATTCAAATTATTTAATTATGAAGCACAGACTTCAACAGAAGCTTGACTGTACTTGGTTTCTTACACCCTATTAATCCTACAACGTGCAGAGCAGCAACAGCTTTCTGGGATAAAACATGAAATGTTCATTATAATAAAAGGGAAAGACAGTCATTAAATTAAAAAGTGCTGAGTCATGTAACTGTAATATGGCACTATAACTAAGTAGATAAAAGAAGACGATTATAAAGATCTCAGAAGACCTTTAGCATTACAAAACAGTGCATCCCTTAAGGGCTTAAATGTCCATTCATTGAGTGTGTGGTGTAGAGGTGAGCAGTTCTGCTCATTTGGGGTCAGTGTCCTAGATGTTTGGGTTGTTTTCCTGCCCCAAACAAATTCAAATACTTTAATAATACACAATGCTTAATATAATACTTTTAATTATCTCCTCACAACCTGCTGATGGAACATCACTTTGACTCACGGGTTCAAAAAGAGAATCATTTTCTTTATGGTAGTTCAGGACAATGATTTTGAGAACCAAAATGCAACCAATCCAAAAGTCATTAAACTGAAATGGAGCTATATTTGATTATACTGATGACACTAGTTAACATGGTGACTGAGTTTATCAACTAGCAGCATCAAGGCCTTTTGAAAAGTAGAATTGGAATATTATTAAATTGGTTCTGATGTCATTTAGTTTGACTTCAGAGATGCAGCATAATCAGTCATCAACATATGGTCCAAGCCCATTTTTCTTTTGAGACATTTCTGATGTAGCTTTATCTTGAACAATTAATGGTTTTAGGAATTGGAGCTCATTGGCTCCTCAATCACAATTCATTTGGTAGTACTTATGTTGCAAATAAGAATGAAAATGTTTTTCTCTGTACCACTACAGGCTGACTTTAAATAGTGGCCAGAATGACTCAACATCCCTGACAGCAAATGCTTTTAAATTACATAAGTCAGCTCAGTTTTTTAAAGGATTTGTCTACGCTGATTACAGTTTCAAAGCAAGTAATATGACTGAAAAAATAAAACACATCATGCAACCTTCCCTATTTATAATCTGTTCGTACAGTTACCTTCATTATAAGAAATATGAAAACATAAAAGCCTTCTTTAGTTTTGCATATTAAGAGATTACAATGCTTTGAAAATATTTCCATCAAGGCCTTCATTCAATGCTGTATCTCATTTTACAAATGCTGCAAAGCATCTGGAGTAAAGATTTTTAAAGCCTTCTTTTTATGCCCAAGTGGAGCTGAACACGTATTAAAGTGCCTGGAGTAAGATCACTTGTTCCAGCTGTACCCTGGTCTGAAGCTACTAATGAAGAAAGATATTGAGGTGCGGAGCTGGAGATAAGTGAGATTACCAGATCGTTGAACCTGGATTTTTATCTGTATTTGAGGTGGCAGCCTGGCACTGCCAGCATATTGCCCTGACTGATAAAGCAGTTGACTGATAAACCTTGTGAGTAATGTGTCCTGCTTTGACAGGGTTGAAATTGCATGTGTTGAAAATATCATTCGTTCTCCTGCTTTAACTTTAATCAGTTTGCATCTTTTTTCACTGGTTCATCATAGCTCTGACATGTCAGTCCAGATAGGAGAAACTTTGTGTTATTAATTCTTAGCTGAATAATTAACAGTAGTAGCAAACATTTGTGCACTTTTGGATTTCTGTCTCTTTTTTAATTTATTTAGTTGATGTGATTTAGTTATTTAGTTTGTGTTTTTTTAACATGTCTAAGCAATTGTAATTGATGTCTGAGCACCAAGAAGAATCCGACAGACTTATTCTCACAAGTGGGGCATTGCAGCTTTTTGCTATAATATCCCACTTCACTGGGGTATTATTATTTTAAAAATGCTTAAGCGTATCTGAGGTGTCCATGGCTCTGAACCACACAGGTGACTGTTTGCTTGAGATAACTGAGAATACGTAATTGGTTTTTGGCAAGACCCTCATTATTACTGAAGCAACCCTTCCCATGAGTGACATGGGTAGCAAGATCATCTTCCACTTCCTTAAAAAGTGGCCTATGGTTTAGTTTTGTTAAATATGTCAGTTTCATTTGAGTTGGTAAATCTAGGAGAGACATTGAAATCCAAATATGCAAATTCTTTGCCTGCAGTAAGGGAATTGTGAAAAGAACAATTAATTGGAAGAGCTGTAGATTTTAAATGGTTTATAGAATAATCTAGAACTTTTAAAAACAGCTTGTTAATCATATTACCTGAGAGAGAGAGTAGTCTGTGAATGGTAGAGAAAAGTAGTGCATCATCTGCATAACAACTAATTTGTTCTTGCATTTTATGCATTTAATATCTTTAGTTTTAGTTTGCCTAACTGCTGCTGCTAGTTGTTTAATAAATGTATCAAATCGTGAAGCGTAGAGTGGGCATACCAGCCTGCTGCCGCCCTGAATACAAGAACTGGAGAATATCTGATTATTTATTATGATGCATTCTGGTTCACCTGTAAGGATGAAAAAAATAACTATATGAACTGTGGTTGAGCTTTTTCCAGCTTGAAATCAACTTTTGCAACTAAGCTGCTTGTGATCATAACAGATAAATACTTGACTTTGGTCATGTATTTTAATTTGGGGTTGAATGCCTTTAATCTAACCCGCCTTAGTCTTTGGTAATTTGTGTCATCTGACATGAGCTTTCTGCAGTCTCAGTCAGATAATGTGAGACCATTAACTGGATGCTATTAGCTTTTCTAAAGCCCTCATCTCCTAACTGTCACGATTGTTAACTTACAAATGTGACCATTAAACCATTTAATCAATGGCTCAGTGAATTAGTTACAAATCTTAGATCTGCTCACATTATGCATCTTAAGGAGATGGTAACGCCGTCTCATTTTGTTCAGTTTTAAAACTGGGCTGTTGAGATCCTTGCTTATGTTTCATTGCTTACTAAGAATATTAATCACATCAAGCTGCCAGGCAGCATATGGTCATCATGAGGTTGCAAACATTCGCCGAGGGGAAGGACAGCATGATGAATCTGAGCATATCTGCAATCAGATAAGTGTATCTTATGACATGTATAAACAGATCAGCAAGAGGAAAATGTTAAGATTTGCTTCTGTGTCTATTATTTGTATGACTGAGTCAGTTAAGAAAATGATTATATAAACTGGGAAAAATAAACACTTACTACAGCAACGCTTTACAAAGTGAAGTTTTTGAATGAGGCTATTTGTAATGTTTTCATTTACAGAGCCAATGTGCAGACAGACACTTTTTTAAGGTTTAATAAAAGAAACTTACAGGTCTTGCATGAGGTAAAACAGGTAAGGAGGTTGGACATGTATGCAGGCAAAGGAACAGAACAATAATTAAGCTGGAAAAATTTCTGAATATTGAAAAATCGGGACCTTAAACTCTGAGGCAGCTGGCAGGAAAACCAGATGAACTAGACAAGGGAAATTTGGTTTATGTGGCTAAGGGGAAGAAGGGAAACTGAGGCAGGAGACTAAATAAACAAAGGAAGCTGAACCAAAACCCTTTAGAAACCAAAATGGAAAAAAAGCCCAACAAGAAGCTAAAAAAAATGAATTCAAACACTTAAGAAACAGAACAAAAGAACTAATTAAGGAAATAATACCAGAGAGATTAATGGAATTTGTCATAAAATCTAGTAACATGGGAATAAGTATAATTAACATGCTTACTGAAATGAATTCATCACTCAGAAAAGCTTTTTTGTTGTTGTGGTAACAAAACACCCCATGTAGTTGCATTTATAACTCAGGTGTAATTTTGGTCCATTCTTGCACAAATAATGTCTTCCAGTCTGGAAGGTATGGACTTTGATCTTAGCATCGTTTTTCAATTGTACATTCAATCTGGGGATTGATTGTACAACTTTAGCAGCTTTACTTTCCTACTTTGAAACCAATGGAGACTCACTTGGTTTGTGTTTGACATCAAAAGCTTTCCCCTTTGTTTTACCTCAAAATCTCAGCATATTGTTTTCTTTCTTCCTCTTTTAAATTATTTGGAGTCTGCCAGTGCCATACACAGAAAGACAGGCCCTCACCATAATGTCCCCACCTCCAAACTTCACTGCTGTTTTAGTGATTTTAACCATGATGTCCAATGCTCTTTTTCCTCAAGACATCAGCTGACTAAACTATTTTTTTTCCAGTATTATATTGGCTTGTCAAAATCTTCTCTCCAGTGGTCTGTTAGTGGTGTTTGGCTCTAGGACAATGATGGTTGAAAGCAGCTGGTCATGTCTGGTTTATGGTGAAGCTACTGGCGACCAGTAAAGGGAGAGATAGATGGATGGATGGATGGATGGATGGATGGATGGATGGATGGATGGATGGATGGATGGATATTGATGTGTTCAGTGCTTATTTTCTCTGTTGTGATTCTTCAGAGCTCACACTGTTTCATAAATGTTGACAAGTAGAAATGTTTTTCCACTTATTTGTTTTGTGACTTTCTTTTCACCTTTGCAGTTTGTTTTTCTATTAAACTCTTAATTTGCACATGAAGGATGAAAAAAGCTCCAAATTTAAATGAGCTAAAAAAAAAAAACATCCTTCAATGAAGAGATTTTAGACTTTTGTTTTTTTGTTTCCTCTGGAGCAGATCTTCAGAGGAAACAACTCATTTCACATTTCATTGTGAAATGAGTTGCTTTATTTGATTTATAATTATCCCACCTGCAACCACAATGTTCTAAAAAGCATTAGAAACCCAAATTGATGAATGTGTTTAGATTTCTGACCAACTAGCAATCAATAGGTGACAGGTAACTAATTTTATTGTGTGGATGTTATGGCTACTTATTTCTTTAACCCAATTTTGGAGGAATTGAATCCAATCACTTAGCCCATTGTGAGGGATTGGTAAATACAAATATTCACTTGGTTTCTTCTTTTAAAGAAATGTTTTCTTGTGAGATAATTGCTAAACTTTAACAAGATGGGGAAAGTGGCCTTTTCTAATACATTTTTAAAGAAACAAAAATGTTTCATTTTTGAAAAAAACAACAACTTGACCCTGCAGATTATAAATCAAGCATTCGGCAATCACAAGATTTCCATGATGTACATTTTTATCTCAAGGACACAGAACAAAAAAATGCTCTGCTCACTGCAGTGACTGCTAGATTAGAGATTTTCTTGTATGCACTGGGTGCAGAAAGCAATTAAATTTCACCATTTCTGTTAAATTTACAAAAAAACAAACAACTAATCAAAAGATCAATCTTATGGCTAGATCAATTTTTGGTAATGAAATGCTCGTTTTAATTAATTTGATAATTCTTTGGCAATTTTGTCCGAGCTCCTTGTTTCTAGTTTGACATTTTTGGTCAGCCAGTGTTAGAATAGCTACTGCACTTATTGTGGCACAAATCAGTCAATTAGTATTGAACCTAAGATATAAACTAGCATGCTACTGATTACTGATTCTTTATGAACGTAATGAAAACATTACCTTTTAAACTTAATGCTACATGCGGTACAGCATAATTTAAATCAAATTTCTGTTGATTTCAGGATGTCGCCAGACTCATAAATTAACAACAGAGGTGCTGCAAGGTACGGTGAACATTGATAGATTTTTGTGTTGCTTTAGAGTAGGTAGCTGTTTGAGAACTTATTATATTAATCTAATGAAACATGAGCACATTAGGCCCAGAGTTTCATCTCTCTGGCAGCATTTATGACAATGTCTGCTGCATTTTTAAACAGGCATGAGATGTCATCCCACGGTGTGAAGGGATGAATTTCTGATAAAAGAAATCGGCTTTTTATCTCATTGCTATTCTTTTTTCCTTCATCGTGACCCACATGCCACCATAAAAATGTAAATGTCATTGAGAGGGAGTTTTTCAGTTGGACATCAAGTAAGTAAAATCTTTGGCTTGTTTCCATTTTCTGGATGCCAAAATGGTTAATTAATGAGTAAATACTGAAAACGCACAAGAAATATAAAACGAAAAACTGCTTAATACTACAGTCCCCTTTTTTTTTTTTGCACTAAGATGATTTTTCTTAGTAATCCATACATTTCATTGCATAAATGTTCATAGCAAACTTTTCTTTAACATTCTCAAAGTCCTCGTTGCTCTAATCCTTGGAGCTGAAGTTCTGAGTAAATGTACTTTTTTTATTGCGGGAACTTTGAAAAAGATTCAATTGCCACTTAAAATTATTAAATCTCACTCTGTGGTTTACAAAGGAAATTGACTCTACAGGCACGAATGCTGCCAGTAGGAAGCCTGCAAGGTCACCTAGTGCTGAGATTGTCCTTGTTTCCTTTTCCCCAGTTATTTTTCCCTCTGGAGCTCTTTATCTTTTCAACATTGTTGTGTTCAGAGATTTCCCCCACCCCATTCCTGCTTATGAATTAAAAATGAGGTTTTTCATTGTGTCTTTGACTCTAAAAAATACATATCCATCCAATAAAAATGTAATTTTCTCTATATGTGTGCGTCTAAAGGAGGATTTCATCAGCCACAGCCTGTAGCTGTAATGAAATTCCATCTAATTTTCTTCAATATGATATCTATGAGATAAACTTTTGAAAAAAAATGTTTGGATTTTTTTTTTTCTGGTACAGTTTGAATACAGTGAAGCCAACAAATCAATAGAAGTGAGATTGAAGCCTGTGTGCTACCTGAATATAGATTCATTCTAAAGTTACTACGTTGTATTTGTCTTCTAACATCTGGCTTTTTCCAAGCTTTGTTTTACAAGCAACATTTTTGCTCTGTGCGTTTAAGCATGATGCTTTATGTCATGTTTGTGATGGACTGGGAAGCTCAACCTGTGCAGGGAGCATCCAGAACCATCTGGCAGAAGCTGAAACAAGATATTTGCATATTTTTTACTTTTATGAAAAGACTCTTTACCATTCTTTTCATACAGACTGAAATCACATCAAACTATTTTTTTACCTGGCATTCTTAAAGCCACTTAAAAATGCTGAATTTATTCCTGCTTGATAAAAGCTAGAACATTTTTGAATTTCCATGGAAATTCTTTATTTTGCACTAAGTTGGCACATAAAGAGGAATTGATGGGGAGCTTGTTAGTCTCTATAGCCAAATTAGTTATAAAGTGGCTTAATGCCAATGTTTTTAGATGTTGCATCACAAATTTTGAGGACAGAGCTGAAAAGCTGAGTGGAAGCAAGCTGACTGATGAACTTGAATTGTTTTTACCTGTCAAGAGGAATGAGACAAAATTCTATCAAACTGTAGAGAAAAGCTTCTGGAAGAAACACAAAATGTCACATAAAGAACGCTTTCTCCAAAAACTAGGGAAAATTAATCAATCTATTGTGTTCATTTTGGCATTTGTACATAATGTTTGCAATGCTATCTGATCTTAAGCAGTTTAGTGTGACTTAATGTCTGACAGTAAGGAAATCAGACTAAATATTTATTTCCAAATCGTATGTCAACATCTGGTTTCACTTGTACTTTGTACGGAAATGTAAAATTTGTTCTCTATGGCTGGGGGTCGCTGTCTTTGCCTCTCAGTGACAGATTCTCCTGAGAAACTCTTCACAGCTCCCGTCTTTTGTTTATCGTGAACCAGGCGGTCTGTCTGGACCCCCGGGAGCTTTTATTTTGTATTCTCCTCCTTTCAGATTCCAAGGGCACAGTCTCCATTCATTCACATGCACTATTTTGGGTGAATATTCTCACAAGCTGCTCCACGTGACGTTTTGGTTTTATCACAATACCTGAGGATTTTGCTGTCACAAAGACACAAAAGGTCGTGCATGTGCAGTGGAACAAAGGTAGGACCGTTTCATTTCTCCCCGGATGCCTGGTCTTTTATTTGCCACCAATTCAAAAACAAAGCAAAGGGTTCATTAATTTTATTTATTTATCTTTTTTGTGCAGCTCTATACACTGAATCAATAACTTGCTGACTATTTTAATAGAGAGACATTTCACACGTGCCTCAAGCGGTCAAAGATCAAAACGCTTCCTTATATGATTTATTTATTGATATGATTACCTGTACTTGATTTGGTCCTTAATTGATAGTTTTTTCTTAATTTTTTCTTATCGGTTCAAAATATAAAACACAAAAAATTAAATTTATTTCAGGGTCATTTTAAAAACTATTATTAAGCAAATATTGTAACTGCTTGACAACATATTAAAATGTGGAAAGAAGTCTAGACTATTATAAGGAAATCAGTCAATGAAAATTCATGTGAAAATCGGCTGTTTGTTGACATTTCATATTAATCCATCTCTGAGATTGTATATGGTAGCCCTTTGACTTTTCATAAATTAACTTTCATGCTTAATTATGTTTAAATGCCACCAAAAAACAATATCCACAGGACACTCTTAAGGTAACTCCCATTTGTTGTGATGTTTAGTTAAGATTGTGCGTGAAGTCTATGGAAATGTTCACTATGTTTTTATGCAGAGATATATTAACATAAAGCTGATTAACATAAAGCTCACACACATACATGATTACCATTATTCATATGGACTGCAGATTGTGGCCTCTGGACTTTGTGACTTAGTCGAGTTCACTTCCTGACAGAGCAGTCTGCCAGAGGACATCTGAGTTTGCACTTGACAGACACTTGAAAGTGGAGTCAGGGTGACTGTAAATGTATGTGAGACAGGGGAAAAACAATTTGAATGAAAGGCAGAAAATGAGAAAAGGACGATTGGAAAGAGATGTAGCAGAAGATCCAGATGACCGCAGTCATGGAATGGATTTTTAAAAAAGTGGTATTAAAGTTTCCATTATTCTTCAACAGATGTAGTCCTTAGTGCAACTTAACTAGTTTACCTTTGTTCACTATTTTTATGAGTGATTTTATTCGTATTTATTCAATTTTTTATCTGGTGTCCTGTCTCCAACACTTTTTGGGCGAGAGATAAGGTACCTCCTTTACAGGCCACCATTCAGCCACAGGGAAGCACAGACTCACAGCAATTCAAATGAACACTCAGTCAGTCAAACTGTATTCATAGATCCCTTTCTGTGCAGAAAAAGCATGACGTGTTTACAGGATGTAAAACCTCCCATGTAGAGGGAATTTTGGAGGGATGAATTAACCAAACATGCATATTCTTAGATTGTGTTAGGAAGCTGGAATACAAGGAAAGACCAAACGCATGCACAGGGAGAACATTCAAAATATATACAGAATATGGCTGGGATTTACACTCAGGACCTTCTTAGTAGAAGGGAATAGTGCTAAACAAAATGTGGATTTTTTTTTTTGTTGTTGTTGTAAAACACAATTAGTGCTGAAATCTTTGCTTTGTAACAACATGTTTGACCACACAAATCGTGCAGGTAAAGAGGTTACGGACCAGAGGATTCACAGTTTTTCTTTGTTTTTTTTGGGGGGTTTTTGTTTCTCAATTTCATTTGTATAATTAAAGTCCAAGCAATGGATGTAAATATGTTCTTTAGAACTTGAGAAGTTGTGAAAGAGATCATATTGAACAGATTGGATAGCACATTTATTTTTAATGTAAATAAAAAAAATGTTTGAAAGTGACAGAGAAATTTGTGGATCAAACTTGCAAACATCCCTCATTTTTCACCACCTCTCTGCCACCGTTTTTATTTATTCCATTTGTTTTTGTTTGTGATATGACAGGTTTATATTTTGTCGATTGTTACTGTGGAGTGCATTCTTCCCAACAGAGAGCTTTCTTCATATGAATCTGAACTTTCTGGGTGAGTCTGTTTGGCTTTCAGTCCAACACAAACAGCAGGATCCACAATGTAGCAAGAGAAACAAGACTCTCACTACCAGGTTTGTGCAGACTACCCAACAGGATTCAAAAAATAAATATTTCTGGACAAGGATGCTCCTTAGAGGCTAGAGGGACTTTATATTTGTCGGTTCCTGTTTGCTCTGCTGTGTTAACTCTGTGTCTAACCTTTTAATCTTTTTTTAACTTGTGTCTTTTGCTGTGTTTTCCCATGTGCGTTATCACAATGCTGTCTTCAGATCTGTAGTCAGCTGCTGGTTTTTTAACTGCTTGCTTTTACATCCCTGTTTTTTCTTTCTTATCGTGTCTGTTCTTTGCCCACTCACTTGCCCCTAGAGGATTTAAAAAAGTGATTATATTCTATTCTATCCACAGCAGTAAAGACATTTGGCTATATGACAGTGGCCTAAGCTACAAAATTACACAAAACGCCAAGCCTTCTGTACCTACTAACTCAACAAATTATTATAATTTCCAACCTAGAAAATGAGCCATCAAAGGGAACATGTTATTTAGAAACCTGCTTCTTCATGTCAGCATCATCCATCGCTTCCCAGTTGATCCTCAGTTACTCCTCCAGCACCGCCAAGAAATAAATCTCTAAACCGAGATTTGCTTTAAAAAATTAATGTCTCTTATTGAATCCGATGAAGCATGGACTCTGGGAGACGGGAAGAAAAAGGTCAACAGACTGATAACATTTAACAAAAGATTAATACATCATTTTTGTCTTCTTTTTACACAAACAACCCCAAATGAGCCTAGCAAATGGTTTAATCAGTGAATAACAACCTAATTTCATAAAGCTGTATATATACATGAAATCATGAAGATGTGAACATAAATGCTTTATTCTATCTAGCCAATGGTTGATTTTCATACTTAACAGAACATTACAAAAGACTAAGAAGTGCCACTCAGTGCTGGAACAGTTGTCATTATTTCCTTGTCCCTACAGGAATACAATAAGTGCTAAATGCATGTGCACGAGTTCTTAGCATACCATGGAAATCATTTCTATGGTGTGGGTGAGAAAATTGTTACTTGCCACAAAAGTGACCGTCAAGGAGGACAAAGCTCCTGCTTGACGGTCACTCTTCAGCTTTGAGCAGAGAAACGTTTCTCCCAAGGAAAGGATTAAGAAAAGGGTTAAACTAAAAAGACAAAAACAACATCAGAGCCCTCCGTGCAAACACAGAACTAATTAAAAATGAATGGTAATGTTTCGGTGTGTTTTCTGTGTTTTTTGTTAAATGAGTGACTGTTTATTCCAGCATATTGGTAGCAATTATTCATTTAATCAGTTTCTGGTTTCTTAGACCAGGGCTCAGCAACTTTTATAAAACTTAAGCGGCAACTTTGCATTTGGTCCAGCTAAGCAAAACTCTTTTAGAGCCACAAAAGCAACACACTTTGAAACAAAATAGCTTGTTTTTATGATGCCTACATTTATTTTTAAAGTGAGAGAACAAGTATTTTACTTTTGTTTTCAGACTTAATACATTTTGTCAGATTAAATATGTAATCTTAAGGAAAAATCACATAATAATTTGCAACTTATTGCTAAACAGGTGTAAAATAGCAGGTCTGCTACAAGCCTCAAGCCATCTTTTTTTATAAATCCTATTTATGTGAGTACATTTTTATTGTATAATAAAGTTTTTTACTTAAACGAATCCCACAGATTATTGGCTGTAAAGTCTGTATCCCAGTCAGTTTTGCCAATAGGATGACACTTTTACTCACATTACTCTATTCATATTAGCATTTTGTTTCTACACCACTGGAAGACATGATGCAAAAGGTAAATAACATTCCTCCTAAACCTATGCACATATCTGGAACTGCAGCAAACACAGCTTGGCCACCACATGATCAAGGCTGCCATGGATGTGTTGAAAACATTGAAATACATTAAATTTCACCTGACTTTTCAATATTTACAAGTTTTTCAAAATTGTAGCACATCAAAAGCAGCACACAGTTAAAAGACAGAGCAGGACTTGATGTTCCATAATCCCCTTTTTTCTTTTTTGCTCGTGATTAGATACACATGACATGCTTTTCAAAATGATAGCATACATACATGATATGAAACAGCATCTCACTAAATTGGTGCATACAGAAAGACGAATCTTTGCACATTTTTCTTAGCATAATCTCTATTGTCTGTCCAGAGTCCTAGTTTTCCTCCAAACAAAGAATTTAGTTTAACATACTGAACTTGAACAGCTCTGTACCTATTTCTTTAAATTGTTTATACTGTTGAATGTATTGCAGGATTTCTCTTCTATTAAGAAGTCGATTTAGAAGTCTCTGCAGAATCAATGAGAGACAAGCAGAAAACAAAAAGAAGTAAATGTGTAATTTATCAAAATGGTTTCCTGCAGCAAGATCTATAAGAGATGAACTGCTGTTTACATTTATCAGCTGACACAGCAAGAGGATCAGTGGGTGGTCGGATCAGTTTGGACACTTGCATTCACTCATGCAGCCTGAGGTAATCACATTAAAAATCATGAGTAACAATATGACGGAGTTAAAGCCTTGTTCTGTTGTTTGGTTCAGAAATTACAGAGTCCAGATACATAATTAACAGAAAAATCTCTGAAGGGTAATTTCTTTACATTTCATTCTACAAAACATCCCCACACTGTCCAAGGGTTAATGTGCAAAGCACAACTCGTCTCACCAGGATCTCATTAGGTTTAATGACAGAGAAGAAACTCACAGCAGGCTGCAGTGTGACATTTAACTGGCAGAACATTGGACACAAATAGGTCCATCTTCCAGGAATTAATCAATTGCAATTCACTTCACACGTTTTAGATTTTGCTATAAACTTTTGTAAACGTGTCACTGTCCAAACTTTTGTTCCTTTTCATCCTCCCAAAAGGTCTTTATCTATTGCTATGAGGAAAAAACTGAAGAGAATAGAAACAGAAAAGAAATAAAGACCCAACTGGGATAGAATCATTGTGCAAAATTTGAGACATTTGTCTTCATTTGTGTCTTTTTAATGAGGACATTTCCAGAAACACTTGAAATTGAAATGCCTTCTTGCCAATTTGACACCTCTGAGCCGCCAATCCTGAAGGTCGACTTTCAAAACGTTAGGCTTTCTTTGCTCAAGGATTTGAACCACAAAGCAAGTCTAAATTGCTTAACATATGTTCTCTGTAAGTCCACATCCAGCAGGCTTCATTAAAAAGTTCCTACAGCCTTACTTAGGAGGCATTGATAGGATTAAATTACACAAGCTCTCTCTGATAATAAAAAAGAAAGAAAAGAAAATAAGCTACTCTCCTTATTCAGTTTTAGAATCATGATAGATAAATAAATAAATGATTACAGTGTCTGCAGCTGGAACCAAAATGCAGGACATTGGAGGCAGGATGAAAGAATACTAGCATTTTAATAAAATGTTTTAAAAAGGTACAAAAACAGAAGCAAACAGGAGAATCCAGAAGGAAGCTAATGCAAGTGAGGAGCTTATGTACTTGATTACAGGTGGCTGATGAACAGCTGAGAATGGAGACCAGGCAGGCAGACTGAGGGAGAGAGAGTAATGACACAAAAGAAGCAGAGAAGGCATAAACACTAAAAAAAAGCACTGATCTAACAGGAAGCACAAGAATAGCTAACCAAAGTACAACTAATAAACAAACAGGAAAAATACAAGCAGAAAATAACAGGCTGAACTAATGAGATCAAGACTGAGCATCAATAAAGATACAAACACAGAAGAAAAAAACTCCACCCCCTGAATATGAGAGATATACTCCATAATATTAAAAGCTTTTATGTCAAAAGCTAATACTGACTGGTGTCCTTAACCAGTCAGTATGTGTCCAATCTGGGTTAATTTTCACCCTGCTACCATTGTTTCCACTCCCTGCAACACCTTCTGCACAGTCATTGTCTAGTAAGAGCTGATAAGAGTCAGATAAGAGGGAATCATTTCCCATTTCTTTAGGGGAAACCTTAATGGCTCCGTTTGGTTGGTTTTGTCCTGCTGCAATTGAGTATTGGGACAAAAATGTCCATACAATGCCATTTTCCTTTATATAACCATGCTCTGTAAAGACATTATTTTTGCTTTCTTCTTTGTTCCTATCATAATTACTGTGCCGGTACACTGTCCTGAAAGCCTTTTATGAAAATAACTATTTGAAGTATAACTGCAGTGGAAATATAATAAGCCCTTATATTTACCAACATATTAGACCAGGCATCCTAAAGTATTTATGCCCCTTGAACTTTTCCAATTTTATCAAATTCTAAACACAGACTTGGATGCATTTTATTGGGATTTTATGGAATAGTCCAACCCAAGATAGTGTGTTAATATAAAGTGGAGAGAAAAAGAAAAGTTGTATATTTAATTACAATAAAATCTCAAAAGAGAGGTATACATTTGTAAATAATATCCAACAACCAATTGCCTTCAGAAGAAGCATATTTATCTCTTTAAATAATCTCCATTTGAATGTAATCTAATCATAATTTTAAACAAAATGCATTTCTTCAAACTCAGAAGTTTGTAAGGGTATTTTATTAAACAAACTGCATCATGAATACCAAACAGCACAGGAGACAGGCCTAAGACAAAGTTTTTGTAGAGTTTTAAAGCACAGTTAGGGTACAAAAATATAACCCAAACTTTGAATATCTCATGGAGCAACCATGGAGCACTGTCCTGTCTGTCATCCAAAAGTAGAAAAAGTGTGGGACAATTTCAAACCTACAGAGACATGGCTGTCCATCTAAACTGACAGGGTGGGCAAGCAGAGTCTTCGTCAGAAAAGCAGGCATCGGTAGCTCTGGGGGAGCTGCAGAGATCCACACCTCAAGTGGAAGGATCAATTGCATTAAAATCTTTAAATACCAGAACATTTTAAGTAAAAACCTGGTGTCCTCTGACACAAACCTGACTATAAACATCAGCAGTCAATATAAGGACATTTAGCAAGACAATGATTCAAAATATAAGGCTAAATTAATATGGAAATGGTCCTCAAGACCCAATATCAACTCTTCTTTAATGGACATCACAAATCCTCACACTACAGAAGCTTTTAGGCTGAGCTCAATACAAAGGGATGTAAGGGAAAAAAACAAGACTCTGGATAGTCTTCAGACACACAAAGAGTGAGTAATGTGGAAATTTCTTCTTCACTCAATAAATCTACTTAAACAGACATTAGATTAAAAAATTAATACGATAGTTTTACATGAATGACCGTATGTTTATTTTAAACATACTGATGTGTTATCAGTTGTATTAATTGTTAATCAAATTAATTATATAATAATGTCAAAACTAACCTGAAAATTTCTTCTCCTGACTGCTGGCTGTTTGTAATTTCTTTTGCCATTTCGACAGCTGAGCAGGTGGTTAATAAAAAATAAAAATAAAAACTAAGGGCCAGTGTACATGTACATATAAATTACATGTGTTGCCAGAACCAGGGACACTTCCTTGTTTTTCTGACCAAATCCCAGTGTTTTTGACGAGGTTACGTTGACCTTTCATGCTCGCCTGCTGTCCTCGTTGCCAGACAGACACATTCATTAGGCATGGCTCCATCAGCCCCAGATCTCTGGCCGACGCTGCTGCTCATTAAAGCAGAAAGCTGTTTTCACGAAGGAGCCGTAAACAGAGACGGAACAAAGACAGAGGCTGGTAGGAAGGATGTGGGGTTGGGAAGATCAAGAAAGCTGAGATAGCATCTGGAGCTGTTTGCACATTGAATTGAACATCGCTATTAAAACTGGCTGATAAAAACCAACAGGGACGGGGCTGAACACGAGGAAACTTTATTTCTAAAATAAAAACCTTGTACTATTTTATAGCCCTGGCTGCTGTTTGTCTTTGCTCCCTCTTTTTATGAAGTCGCAAATTTGATGTCCTCTTTCTGTATTGACAGTAATATCCGTAAAGAGCCCATGTTAAGGTCACATTCTTTTCAACAAAGTCATTAGATCTTTTACATCAAGTAGATCATGAAAAAAAGCTTTATGATAATTGGAGTGCTGATTTAAAATTACTAAGGAAGACAATGTGATTTGTTTTGGTCCTAAAAGTGATTTATGTGAATTTGTGCAACATAGAATCCCACAGATCCATTGATCGCCTTCTACTTTGTTCTTCCTTGCACACACTTCAGTTCAATTCAGCTTGAGCTGAATCAAATTTATTGGTATTACAATCCAAAACAATTTCATTGAGGCAGATAATAACAATATAACATCTTTCCCTCAGCCTGTCTCTTATCCTTACTCTCATTTTTTCAAATTTAATGCTAGGTTTAACTGGGTTTAGGTTGAGTCTTGTGGTGTATTGGCATGGATGCTGCACAAACGACTCCTTTGAATTAAATATTATAATATATATAAATATTTCTCCTATTTTGTGTCTAAGAAAATGTAACTTTGTAATTTTCCTAGTTGTCTCAGATGAGAAATGAATGATATCAATCATAAGTGAGAGTATTGCATTATCTACTCCATGTGGCCTTTCCAGATTTATGATGGCTTAGCATGTCTTCATTCTAGCTCATCTTTGTTTCAGCGCTCCAAAGTTTTTCTTTATGTGACAAAGATAAAATATTTAAAGACGAGAGATGAATAGTGCTCATAATGCAAATGGAAAACCATTTTGCTCCATTTAAAATTACATTTGCCACAATATGGAGGAAAATTATGCACTTAAACAGATATTAGATTTAAAAAATTAATATGATAGTTATACAGGAATGACCACTAAACCCAGCTTGTTGTTGTTGGTGTTTATATTTATGAGGAAGGTATGGAAATTTAAAACAGGTACATTCAAAAAATACAATAGACAACAAATAGTATTTAATTTACGTAATTAAAAATGCTAAATAAATTATATTAATTAATCATCACCATCACCCTTACTCTATCACCCTTACTCTTTCACTAGTTATATCTGGAAATGATGTTCGCTGTGCACCACCAACATCAATGTTCAAAGCAATATAACATAAAAGTTGTATTGCTTTGTAACATTGCTTTGTGCACTCAGTTAGACTTCATAGTTTACTTCTCCTTTAAAAATAATGGAAAAACTGTCATTTTGTAGTTCCTTGGAAGATGTTTACAGCATCCAGCTGTGTAAACGCGTGGAGGCTTACCATTCGCTCACAGGATTTAAGCTCCTTCGTTGCTTGGGAACTGGGCCCCGCGGCATCTTGGAAGTTGTAGTAAATACAGGGTTTGGTCCGTTTTACCAGTCCCAGGAAGCGGGAAAGATAAAACTACATATCCAAGAGTTCTACCGTTCAAGACAAATCCCACCCCTCTTTGAACGCATGACTGTCCTGGAGTGAGCTACAATAACACTCTGTTGTGCTCTGTGGTCGCAGTTTTAGCCTCGTTTGTTGTTCCTTTTGGCGCGTAGCTGCTCTTAAAAATGAGGCTGCAGTGTTTGGTGGCGGCGCTTTGTCTCGGTGTGGGCGTCATGGCTGGGAAATACTCTCGTGACGTGAATGAGCCCACGCAGAGCGATAGCGATGGGCAGACAGCGGAGTTCAGGATAGCTAAACTCAACCAGGTGTGGGAGAAAGCCAAACGGGTACGTACCTCAAGACAGAATAAGTTGCTATCTGCAGTTCTAATAAAGCAACACATTTCTGCGTTCTGGTGGAAATTAATAGATATTGAAAGAGGTTAAACCTGACGTTTCATTTTGCCCGTAGATGTCATAGCTGAGAGTATAATGGCCTCAAGAATCACAAACTCTTTAATAACAATGAATTTCTAATTTTAGCGTTGATACAAAGGGGGTATCAGAATGACATTCTCAGCCAAATTAGCACAGTCTTTAATTCCAGGCCTTTTAATCGTCATAAACGTCTTAGTTTGACATTGACAAAGTGTTAAATGGTTAAGGAGCATCCACAGAGGAGTTGTACTGTTCAGTTATTAAAGTTGACTATCTTCTGTTTTACTTCGTTCAGCAGTAGACTGAGTACACAGCCATGAGGCGCTCCAGTTCTCATTGTGGTGCTGGAGACGCAGTCTGGACTGACGTCTTCCGGTGGGAAAGTACGGCATCCTGTTAGGGAGTGGAGGGGAGACTGCCCAGCTTTCCACCCTGTTGTTCATATGCTCAAAGCTGCAGTGAAACATGCAGAAGTGGGATGATGGCGTAGTTTGTTGACTGGTTCTAAAGGCAATGTGCATTTAGCAGGAAGGGCAATAGAACCAAACTCTGTCTGTCATACACTGTTTTTTTTTTGTTGCTACTTTCACAGCTTTTTTTCTGGACTTGATGTAACATTAAAAATAGTAAGCAAGCAGACACACTTCTCCTCTTCCTATCAGAGCAATCCTTCATTTTCTGCTCCTTTTGTGTTGACAGATGCAGCTGACACCAGTGAGACAGGCCGAGCTGCACAGCGACCTAAAGATTCAGGAAAAAGATGAGCTGCAGTGGAAAAAAATGAAGGTGGAAGGCCTGGATGAGAATGGGGAGAAAGAAGCCCAGCTCAGGCGCAACTTTAACGGTGAGAACAGCCTAAAGTGAGAAAATAAGTCTGTTCTTTTTTTTATTTATTTTGTTTTTAAGAAATTTAAATGTATATTTATAGTTCAACACCATTGACAGTATTTAACACCAATAAAAATGTGGACAGTTCAAGCTGAGATAATCCTGTGCAGGGGAGTTGAGCGTGGGGCAGATTTAAATTTACCAAGAAATGCTTAATCAAGTTAGGATGGAAACAGGAGCTGATGTACAAGTGCATGAAAGGATGTTCTCCTGCTAAACTGCAGGTGGTGAAGCAGCCGCCCACACAAGTATCTGATGCTTTCTGCCACAAGCAGCAGGTGGACGCCCTCTTCTGCCATTCTTTATTCTATATTTATGCTAACGTGTAAAATTATTAAACCAAAATTATTTCTTTGTAGCTCTTTTTCAAGCAGGCAAAATTTCTTCACATTTTACAAAAACAGCAGCAGCAAATGTCTGTAAGTTACATTTAATTTTCCTTTAAAGATATTTTTAAGTCAAGTATGATGCAAAATTTAAGACCTGATACAATTATGAAAAACTCTATTTAATTTAATGGTTTTAATATACCATTGTCAATCTAAACTTAATATTTAACTATTAAAATCCCTGTTTTAATCCCTGGCCTCCTGAAATATACACTTCCAACGTCCGTCATGATTAAT